>VZQC01012528.1:285751-330153 GCA_009823505.1 Rhizomys pruinosus
CTCTTACAGAGGACCCGGGTTCGATCCCCAGCACCCACACGGCGGCCGAGAACCGTCTGAAACTCCAATTCCAGGAGAACTCCAGTTCCAGGGGAATCCGAGACCCTCTTCTGACCTCCGCGGCATTGCACGACACGGGTGCACAGACCTGCATGCAGACAGTACATTCATGCACATACAGAAATAAATAAAAAAAAATTAAATTAAAAAAATTAAAAAAATTTATAAAAAAAAATTGCCTTACTCATAAAGTTGAGTGCTGAATAGCCAAAATTAGATATATAAATAGTGAAAATTATATGTTTCACTTTCAAAAGTTAAGGTCACATTGAGCATTTTTAACCTAAGCATAGATATTATATATGTGCTCGATAATTATCCAATTTGATAATAAAAATGCAGGCTGTAGCATACAAGAATATATTACTCAAAATGCAGTTTCCCTACTATACATATGAAAGAAAGTTAAAACACATGTTACCTAAAAATAAATAGCATTTCTAAATTCTCAGGTTTGAAAAAACGAATCTTAGAATTTGGATATCTTATAAACTATGTAGCTGGGAAGAAATCAAGTTATTATGTAGGTTATGAATACATCCTTTACTTTTGCATGCGTACTCATGCATATGGGGGCATGTGTGTATGTTTGTTGATGCATGCTGTGCACAGGTGGATGTGTGGACTTATATGAGCATACATTTGGAGGTCAGGTGTTCATTCTTAGTGTCTTTCTCAATCACTCTGCACTTTATATATGTAGGCAGGGTTTCTTACTTGAAGCCAGATCTTGTAGAATCAGCTTATTTAGCTAGCTAGCAGTTTGTTCCAGCAATCCTGTCTTTGCCTCCCATGTTCTGGGATTAAAAGTGGGCCATCATGCCCACTTGGCATTTATATGGATGATGTGGAACTAAATTAATTCTCACAGTCACATGGCCAATGCTTTACCCCTGATTTTTCTTCCCAGCCCCATTGCTAGGATCTCTAAATTTTATATTTAATTCCATTAGATGGAGTCTTATTTGTAAAGGCAATCTTCAAAAATCAATAATCACGGCATCAATTTCTTTTCTTCCTTTTTTTTCCTGAAATATATATAAGACTTTGGGAAAGAAGAAACTGAGTATGGTTTCAAATTATTTACCACAAAGTACAGAAACAACCCTAATCAAACTTTAGCACTGAGTATACAAAGTAATGAACGTATGTAGAAAAAGCAATTGGCAATATTTTCCTATAAGATTTTCAATTATCTTTGTTGATGTCCTCACGTTTCCCAAAAGTTTTTACTCACAAGAATTTCTTAGACAACTCATTATATGTAGGAGATAAATTCAACCTTGTAGTAATACCCATTCTTTGTGATGAAGATTTAAGGAAACACACAGTCACTTATTTTAAGTACAGAAAACTGTAAAGGCAATTTTGAAAATGGTTTTGCAGATTCTTTTAAAGCTAAATGTAACAATAACCTCTGATCCTGCAACGTCATTCCCAGATATATGCCTAACTGATTGGAAATTCAGGTCTACACAAAAACCTGCATGTATTTTTAGCAACTATTTTCATCATAATCCTAACCTGGAAACAACCAATAAGGATTTCAATAAATAAATATATAAATTTGTACCAATATTAGTAGAATATTATTCAGCAATAAAAATGAATAAATTATAATGTCAGGAATTCAAATTAATGAATCAAAAATTCATTTGTAAGATGGGAAGCCAGTCTGGAATGACAGCAGACATGGCAAGGCCAACTCTACCATGTAGACAACTTCCATGTACTATACCAACAAAAGAAGATAAAATATGTCTTTCCACTTCCTGAGTGTGGCTATATACATTTTCACCCAGTGAGTGTAACGTAAGAAAGGAAAAAATTAAAGTGATTTCACAATGGCAAAACATTTGAAACACTAAATCTGTGAAATTATAATTATTTAATATAGTAATAAAACTGAGAAGACGTAATATGGATATGATGAAAGTGGAATTTTATCTTTGTGATCTTCCCATGAGTATACAATCATGTAATTATGAGAACAATGTCTGATGAGTCCAATTGAGCAATATTCTTCTAAGTTGTAAAGATTATCCAAAAGTGCTGTAAAAGAATGTCATAACCAAGATGTACCTGAATAGATGTGAGGACTAAACACAATTCTGTGCAGGACTTCAGAATATTCCTACAGGTAAAAGTCATATGAAACATTTAATTACAGAAACAAAAATCAATCAAGGATCAATCATCATTAAGAGAAAAACACACACATACACACACACACACACACACACACACACATGGGAAATTGCCTTAAATTCCTATTCTAATTTTTAGACCTACAGGCCATTGTTGGATTATATATCAAATCCCTCAAATCAAGAACCTTACTAAACTATATCAGCGGTACTTATTGCTGCTCACCTTATCGCTCACCAAAAAGACATGAAATATTTTACCTACGGAAATAGGTCAGGGATAAAGGAAGAATCAATATCTTTGTGAAATATTGGCTGCAGGAGCTAGATTGGTATAGATTTCTGAGGAACAAAGTATCAAATGTCATTTCCATTGTTAAAGTGAGGACATAAAGTAGCCAGATACAGCTCATAGTGAATTTCCCTGCTAAACAGAACCTTATAGGGCTCTATTCCCAGATTCCACGGGTAATAGACATCTGCAGAACACTCAAAGGAGTTGCCTCATCTGGGCTAAGGCCATTACAGAGAGAAGACTAAATGAATTTCTTTGAAGTGACTGATATACCCATGACACTATTATTAGGCACAGCATCTGCAGTGAAGGAACAAAAACTCAGAATCTCTTCCTAAAAAGAAGCTATAAAGCGAAGCATTATTGTTGAAACAATTATCTCATTGCCTTCAAAATTAAGAACGTAATTTATTCATGAAACAGTAGTGACATTTATTTTATTTAAGAGTGGAGATTTTAAAAAGCAGAACATGGAAGTGACCTAGAAACCTGTCGGTCAATGTCTAGCATAGAAAATAAATGAGGGACAAATATATACAAAAAATGAATATCCATGAAATATGAAGAAAATTCAATCAACAGAGATTTTTAAAACTCAGTGTAGAAAACAGAAGGAGATCTCCACAGAGATATAAGAAAGCCAAAGACTGAAACACAAACAGAAAATCTCACAAACATGAGAATGAATGTCAAATCACAGAGGATGCTATGACTGACTATTCCTCCTACCAGCTGAAGAACAATGAAAATGAAATGCTAACTTGTCAGTTTACAAAAATCAAACCCTTTGAAATAAGAAAAAAAAATTGTTTTAAAACAAAAGCAAAACAAGGATATTTGCTAAAATGAGACTTGATGTCTGTGAAATAACAGCAAATCTTAGACTGAAAGACAATAACATCAAAAGAGGAACTTAAGACTAAAAGAAATTAACCAAATCAAAACAATAAATAGATGTATCAAATTAATAGTTTGAAAACATGTGTTTCCACTCCTTGTCATTCTTTTAAAAAGTATATTTCTCTATGGGCTGAGAGCATAGCTCAGTTCAAAGTACTTACCTAGAATGCACAAAATATTAAATTTATTCTTCATGAGCCAGGCATGATGGCACATGTCTGTAATATCTGCACTCAGGTTGAAAGCAGGAGTACCAAGATTCAATATCTTCCTGAGTTTGAATGAGTTCATGACCAGCCTGATATTTATTAAGGATTTGTCTTTTTAAAAAAGCAATTTTCATATAATGCAATAGAGTAACCAAACTATTATAATCTCACAAAATATAAATGACAATTGCAATACAAAGACTAGACTGCCTTGAACTGTATTGTACTGTGTTAAAGTTCATATATTTAGCTAGAGTAATCTCAATAGATTACAAGTTAAAATACTGTAAATATCAATAAAATCATTCAAAAATAAATAATAAATGATCAGTTACTGAAATTGAACCATAAAATATTTAATATAAAAAGAGGCAGCAAAGGAGAAAGAGGAAGATTATGAGGCAAATAGAAATCACAGAACAAAATGACCTCTGGGGCATTGCACGACACGGGTGCACAAACCTACATGCAGACAGTACATTAATACACATAAAATAAATAAATAAATAAAAATTTAAAATATATATAAAAGATTAATATAAACTTTAATAAAATCTTTGGATATTTGGTTTACTACTATCAGTGACAGAGTAGCCTGGAGTTAAGCCAAAATACGGAACGGAGCCATACTAAAAATATGTTAACAGTACTATCCATGAACTTGACCACTTATGGAATTTGCCTCCAATAACAGCAGAGCTCTCCTCTTCGACAAGATCTGAAGAATGCCTTGTGAAAATGTCTCTGTTCTGAGCTGGATTCAACTCCTTTTTGAGTGACACCATCTAATTAATTGCTGTTCGTGGCTCATAGCTCTCAGCTACCAGGTTTCACATGAATCAACAATTAATAAAATTCACAAGTCTTTCAGAGAGGTCATGAATCTGCGAAGTTCTATTATTTTTGCTTAATTTTCCCCTTTATGAAATATGGGAAACTTGGAAATTGCTGCTCATATCCATCCTTTGCCATTCTAATTTAATGAACTTTTATTAACTATAATCAAAGAATCTTCAAATGTATTTGGCAAAAAGTACATCTTTATTACTGAAATGCTGTGTAGATTTTTCTTAATTAGAATGGAAAGAGATCTTAAGGTTATTTTTGGTACCATATAATCTGTTGAGTGGAAAATGTAAATTTCAGTGTCCTGGGTCTCTAAGAAATTTTGCACAGCCTCTAAGGTCACATGTCTATCCAGCAGAGGAAGGGTAGTATCCAGTTCTAATAGTAGGTCTGAAAAGGGAATCTTTTTTTAATTTTTTATTTATTTCTGTATGTGTATGAATGTACTGTCTGCACGTAAGTTTGTGCACCCGTGTCGTGCAATGCCACGGAGGTCAGAAGAGGGTGTCGGATTCCCCTGGAACTGGAGTTCTCCTGGAATTGGAGTTACAGACGGTTCTCATGTGGGTGCTGGGGATCGAACCCAGGTCCTCTGTAAGAGCAGTCGGTGCTCTTAACCGCTAGGCTATCTCTCCAGTCACTGAAAAGGGAATCTTTAAAAGGACAAAAAAAGACAGAAAGGAAATCAGGGGCATTCAAATTATTCAAGAGAAATGAGCTGTTGTAGCCAGCTTGATGAAGAAGAGATGTATGCGATAAAGGACAGACAGAAAGGACTTCTAATAACCAGTGCTGTTTTCAAGTAGGAACTCTAGCCCTGTGAAGAAAAGCCTCAGTTGACATCTTGACTTCAAACATATGAGACTATGAAAATTATTAACAACTGAAATTGGTTCAAGTGCTAAATTTGTGGTAATTTTTTGTATAGAAAAGAAAGCAAATATATGTTTATTCTGTAAAGTTCCCTGAATGCCACCCCCCAAAATACAATTCTTCTCTGTTTTTCCTGATTTCTAATGTTATAGATGTGACCTTCTAGAGGCATGAAGAGAGGAAGATTTTTCACACAGCATTCTGTTTAAAGAGTGATCAGTCTCATGCAAGTGGGAACAAGAAAATAGTAATGCACTTGAAACATTGCTTTGAATTCTG
Source organism: Rhizomys pruinosus (assembly GCA_009823505.1). Taxonomy (NCBI): domain Eukaryota; kingdom Metazoa; phylum Chordata; class Mammalia; order Rodentia; family Spalacidae; genus Rhizomys; species Rhizomys pruinosus. The sequence goes on from VZQC01012528.1 coordinate 291,361, forward strand.
ATTTGGCCAGTTATTCTCTGTGTGACCTTAATGATGTGAATGAAGTCTATTTTTCTTTATTAAGTTTTTCTTTTCATAGTTCATAATATAATATAATATTCACTCTTTCTCAAAGTTTTTAAAAAGATAAGTATGAAATCATTTTGGAAAGAAAAATGTACATTACACCAAAATTAAAAGAGAATTCTAAATGGAGAACTTGGAGTAGAAATGAAAAGCTAAATGCATCTTCCTACTGTAGCCTTTGCCAGAATCTAGACAGGAATAGTAGGGTAGAATCCTCCATTCCCAGACAGTTATATATGTCATTTCTTAGGAGACCATGGCTATAGCTCAAAAACTTAGATCTTGCTTAACTGGAACTCACTAAAGAAAACTCTACTAGTAAACTCTCTTCCATCTTACAACATACTCTGCAAGATGGGCAACACACTGGCTGGAATCAAGAATCTGTTCTTCATTGCTAAGGGAAGGTTGCATGTTAGTTGGAATATCTGCTAATCGCATAGAAACCTAACCTCTGCTCATTTGCAATTCACAAGCTTTGCTCTTAAAGATATTTGGGTATTGTTTTGAAGGGTCTATACATGACATTTGAAAATCAGTGAGCAATGTTATCTCCTAAGTATTTAAAAAGTACATTGAAAAATAAGTTTGTTTCAAATCTATAAAAATGGGTATAATAATACCACTGGAAACCAAGAGAATTTCGCTAGGCCTGTATTATAAAATTTATTTGAAGGGATTTTCTTATACAGTTGTGAATGTTTAATGGACTATAATTCCTGTCTACAAGAAAAGTCCCTTCATCAGGCACTGTCTTACGGGATGATGTGTCTTCATAGGAACACTGGGACAGTGTTTGAGAAACTGAAGGACAGAGTAAAACTAACCACAGTCTGGTCATCTTGTGTCTCCTTAGGGGATGAAGAGAACATGTATGAGATGTGCATGTAGATATGGTCTTCACTATATGCAGTGAACATCTGATTTTATTCTCTAATTTTATGTGTATTATATTTCAACAAAAAATATTGTGGTTATTACCCACTAACAAGCAGAAAACTTGGAGTTATGAAATATTTTACCCTATGCCTTTCTGAAGTGAAATAGTGTCTTGATTCTTCGCTGCCCAAAATAACTTCTTTTTCCTTTAGTTCTTGTACTTTCTAGCTTTCTTTACCAAAGGGAATACTAATTCTAAACTGGATTTCATAGAAAAATGATGAAAAAAATTTCTTTCTTCCTTCGTACTATGACACATCTTCAGTGATGTACCTCTCAAATATCCCTGTGACATATTAAATTAGAATGTTATGATATGAATATTCCATGTGCAAAATCACAAAGCTTTCAAAAGTAGTAAACAAAGTATTAAAAATGTGTAAAGTTATTCAAGAATTATTATTAATATATTTATCATAATAAATTATTGAATATGCCACTCCCATGCTTATTACTTACCAAAGCTCCTAAATATCCTCAATAATCTAAGAACTTGAATGTGTGGTATGAACTATAACAATTGTGCTTCATTTATATGCTTTGTTCTAGACAATTCCACGTCTTCTAATGTAGTGCTTCTCCAATTAGAAGGCTCAGGCCTTTTAAGTATCAAGCGGTCAAAATGTTCACATGGGATTTTTTCTGGGTTTTGAGACATGATCCTCCCTTTAGCCTCATCTTTCTGGAACTCAATATATAGCATATGCTAACCTTGAACTCACGGTAACTTTCTGCCTCAGCCTGCTGAATCCTAAGATTACTATTTCTACCACTCTTTAATTAATTAATATTAATTTATTAATTTATTTATTATTTGACAATCTCATTCATCTATATAATCCTTTCTGACCATACTCACCAACACCAAGACCATCCACAGGCTGTCTCCACCACACCTTGTCCTTGGCCTCCTGATTTGCCTGCTACAAACCTGCTTATCTTGGAAAGTCAGATTTGATCTCCCCTGTAACCTGAGCAGCTCCACTCTTTCCTGGTATTGTGTATTCCTTTTACCCTTGAGCCAAAGTGTGATCCTGTACTTCTCACCAGAGATCTCTGAACTAGCCTCCTAACTTAGAACCTGACAAGCTGAATTCTCCAGCTCCAGGGTCCACACATATTCTGCCTAGTTTGGTAGACCTTCTCCAGGCTTACTACACCATCTTTGCCCTTGGCTCTTCTCCTACTATTTCTGCCACAGACTTGCCTATTACCCTGCAAAAACCTGAAACACACACCAACAACCTTTTGATAACTGAGAAAAAAAAATCTAACCAAACTACATAAAAAATATAAGCAGAACCAAACTTCAAATAAACAGAGAATAGATTTTCCTATCAATCACACAGCCAACAAAACACATGGATATGCCCAAAGAATAATGCAAAATGCAAATAATGTGAAAAATCAAAGAGACTATGTCCCCAACAAAACCTACCAGTCCTACAAAAGTGACTACAATTAGAGTCCCCTCTGAGGAACCCCATAGTGCAAAATTTGAAAGAAAAACCATAAACATGATCAAAGAACTTAAAGAACACACAAAAACTCAACTCAAAGGGGATAGGCGTAAACTCATGGCTAAAGCTCAAGAAAATCTTAGTGTGTGGCTGAATGAAATAACAAGACAATTCAAGATTCACAGAAGAGAGAGAAATATTGAAGAAAACCCAAGCCAAAATGAAGGTGGAATTGAAAAATAATGTCAATTTGAAATGAGAGAAGAAAGCCTCACAAGCAGAATGAATGAAATGAAAAACAGTATGGAAAGATGACAAGAGAGTTGAAGAATTAGTCCCACATTTCTGTGCAAGCAAAGAAATGTGGGACACCAAGAAGACCAAATCTATCCCTCATAGGCATACAGGAAGGAGAAGAATCTCAGGTCAATGGCATTGATAAGTTCTTCTACAGGATTAGAGAAGAAAACTTTCCCAAACTGAAGACAGATGCACTTAAAGAGATATAAGAAGCACATAGAACAGGACCAGAACAGAAACTCCCCATGGCATATCATAGTAAAAACATTAAATGTACAGGACAAAGAGATGGTATGAAAGCTACTAGAGAAAAACAGAAAGTAATGTATAAAGGGAAACCTATCAGAATTACTGCTGACTTTTCCATGAAAACTATGAAAGGCAGAAGATCCAGAATCAAAGAATTCCTGTTCTAAATGACCATTGACACCAACCCAGCATAAGTTACCGAGCAAAATTATCTATCATAGTCAAAGAGAACATGAATAAGCTAAAAGAATTAATGTCCACTAAACAATCCTTGAAAAATAATATTCAGATCTATACTAAAGAAGGTATAATTTTGGAAACACAAAATAGGATAACTAACAAAACAAATTAAAATGACAGTAACCACTTCACATCTTTCAAAAATAACTCTAAACAGCTTCAATTCCCCAGTCAAAAGGCACAGACTATTGGAATGGATTAAGAAAAAAATCCATCTTTCTGTTGTCTTCAAGAAACTCATCTCAAGCCAGGCATGGTGGCACTCACCTTTAATCTCAGAACTTGGGCTGCAGAGGCAGGCAGATCTCTGTGAGATCAAGGACAGCCTGGTCTATATAATGATTTCCAGGCCAGCTGGTGATACAAGGAGACCCTGTATCAAAAAGAAAAGCAGAAGGGATAAAAAGAAAAGAAAAGAAAACCTCATCTCATCTCCAAAGACAGAGACAACTTTAGACTTTAAAGATGAAAAAAATATTCCAAGAAAATGGCACTAAGAAAAAAGCAGGTGTTGCAATTCTAATATATGACAAAATAGGCTTAAAATTAATACTAACAGAGAGATAAGAAGGTCACTTTATTCTGACTGAAGTAATAATTGATCAAGAAGAAATTGCAATCATGAATATATATGCACCAAACACTGGTGCACCCATGAACTATGAAACATAGATTATCCTCAACTTCAATACTCCACTATCTGCAATAGACAGGTCAACTGGACAAAGGATAAACAGAGAGACATCTGAATTAAATGATACTTATAAGTCTAGAAATGAAATGTGTCTTGTAAAGAATGCAAAACTCCAAAGTATAAAATGATATAGTACAATAACTAGATGCTGAAATGTTTAGGTTTTTATGTGTACATTTATAATAATTAAAACCTGCACATTTTATAGATTTATTTCTTCATAAATATTTCACTTATGTCTAGTTTAATAGAAAAATATATAATGACATAATATGTTCATATGTGAAATTGTTTGTAATTAAAATTTGTTAATTTATGATCCAAGGTCTATGATATTTGACACAAAAATAGACCAAGATTATATTTAAAACCTAATGTACAAGTTATAGTTCTTACTGTAAAACATCCTGAAAATTCTATTTGTTGAAATGCGGCAAAATAAGTTGACCAACAGTGACAAAAATAGTTTTTTTTCGTCCAGAATTTCCCACTGTGACTTCATTTGGAATAAAGGATTTTACTGATGCAACTAAAGCAAAGATTTTGAAAAACAACCATTCTGGATTAGGAGAAGTGTTAAAATACAATGACAGGTTTCCTGATAAGAAAAAGAAAGGAGAAGGAGGAAGAGGATAAGGAGGATAAAGAGGAATGGGAAGAGGGAGTGGAGGAGAAGGAAGAGATGAAGGATGACAAGGAGGAGGGATAAAAGGAGAGAGAGAGACAGGTGAGGAAAGGAACAGAAAAAGAGGGGCAATATGAAAGAAAAAGACACAGAAGATGATGGCAAAGACTGATGGATTTCTGGGCCAAGGAGCAGCTAGGATGCCTGAGCAATTTTAATTTTGAACTTCTCTCTGAGAGAACTGTTAAAGAATAAATATCTACTGTGTTGAAAGTCAATTTGTGATAATCTGTCATAACAGTCCTAAAGACATAGTCCAGTGTGGGACATAGTATTACTAACAACAATCTACCCCTTCTTGTATGGACACACAATTTCTCCAGTGACTCTTGACTAAATGGAAAAAGCATATTTCAAAGCTCCCTGATTTTTGGTTTGGAACCCAACTGTTGGCCTTGCAATGAGGCAAATGTAACAAAAAACAATACATAAGCCTACACTTTCAGAGATCTTGTGTGTTACTTCAGTTTGTTGTTGGTTAATTGGCTAGTTTGTTGGTTGGTTGGTTAGTTGGTTGGTTGGCTGGATGGATGGTTAGCAGATACTCCTTATGACCACTCTTGGTTTTGTATATGGTAGGGAAGAGCTTCTTCCCTAGGCTTCAGTTGTTCTGTTTGTCTTTACTCATGCTCATAATAAGGAACATCACTCCCCCCTCACTAACTCACCAAAACCATGAAAAACACATCAAACACAAATGCACTAGCCAACTATGTTTTGGTCAGCTGAATTCTGATCAACATGTAGACTATTAATAATAATTGCTCTTTAATTTTAATTACTATTTTATTTAATGTATATGATGTACTGCCTGCATGTAGATAAGTTGCACCCATGTCATGAAGTGCCCACAGAGGTCAGAAGAGGGCATTCAAGTTAGAGGCAAGTAGTAGCCTCCATGTGGATTTCCAGGAATCAAACATGAGCCATTTGCAAGGGCACCCAATGCTCTAAACCACCATCTCTACAATCCCAATAACTGCTGTATTAAATCAATTTCTTTCAGAAGAGGTTTTGTGCAGCAACTATTAGCCAAAAATAAGTGAGAGAACAGACCTCTGTCCAAAAGTAAAATTTATTAAGTTAATATTTTATAATTCATTATATATAGGTTTTCAATGTGGCAGAAAAGTTACCAAGAGTTAAACTAAAGTCTTTTCAACATTAAGAAGTCTTGGATATAGTCCCACTTGATCTCTTTAAGATGAACATTTATTAAATTTTGACATTTGGGCATATCTGTTGTACACGATTATTTCAAAAAAAAAAAAAAACTGATTCTGCATGCCTCTCCCCAAAATATCCATCTGGTCATATTATTGCTCTCCACTGTAAAATACATCCATTCATCCATTTATAGGGGAGAAATTGGTAAATCACAAGCCTATCTCTGCTGCAGCTACAGGGTCTGAGGACAGTTCTCAGCAAATGCCACATAAGAATGGCAGAAAGCAGATATAAAATGTATGGTCTACATACTTTCAGTATAATTTGGGGAGATTGCACCTTCCCTTCTCAGGTAAGGTGGAGACCCTGCTATACAAAGGGTAACCATGATAATGACCCTTGCCTTACCTCTGGCTTCCTACCTGTGCCTTTTTCTGTCTTTTCACCTCCGGGAAAACCTCGAGTCTAACTTAGAAGGAAATCTAACCAGACAACCACCATCTCCAACTCGTCATCTCTTATTTCCCTTCAAATTTTGCCATACTAAGCTACAGGACTTACAGTTCCAAATAAGCACTTCTACTCACATGTACTGCTTGACACATGCTATATCCGAGTACCTGGGACACTTTCCATAAGTCTTCAATCTGTACAGTTTTACTGCCTTTCAACTTGTAGCTTAGAAATCACATCTCCTTTCGATCCTACTAACGAAGCACATGCAATTAGATATTTAGGTATTTAAACAGTATAATATATAGCCTTTCGATCCTTCTAATGCTTTGTTAGTAGGATCGAAAGGTTATGCCTGGACAAGCTGGCAGCCCATGAAAGAAAACAGCCAGAACTGACTAGAGACCAAGACATCAGCTCCAGAGAAAGTAGAGTGTTTTGCTTCTCATCCACCTGTGCCCCTTTTCTAAGCCTAGGGAACAATCTGCGGAAGAGGGGGCGTGGTAGAATGTAAGGGCTGCGATTGGGGTTAATGGTGAAACTACAACAATATAGACTGGACACTCATTTGATCAACTTGATTGAACATACAAGCCCCCCCCTGCTGGATGGTAGGACCCATGAGCTGTGTGGGTTTGGGCACAACTGCTTGCAAATTGGTTTTACATGAAGGATGCTTGTACTCACAAATTATCACTTATTGTTAAAAAAAATGAAAACAAAACAAAACAAACAAAAAAATGATAGCCCTCAGAACATAAGTGTTCTTCCTTAAATGCTATCAGATATCATCTCGTATTTCAATGTCCTTATCTCCTTGAATAAGAAGAAAATATATACTTTCTTGACATTTTTAATCCCTACCAGCTGTTGTAGGTGACACTTCTGTAACAGAGTGTTAGGAAATGTGTTCTCAAATGCATCAAGCAGTAAGAACACCATATGGATGATGTTAGTGATCCTTGCTCATTCAGCAGCCACACCCAGATATTTAGAGTGCTGCACTCAGATGCCCGCATTCATTCCACAAGCTACTTTCTTCTCAGCCTTTTTATTCACCTTCATTTACTAATAAGGTATCTATATATGAGATTGTAGTTGTGAACCTAACCAAGCAACATAGGAAAATTCATTATTATTTATTCATTTTCTAATTAATGTATTCATTTGTTCAACGTGCAGTGAAATTTGTGTGTCAAGCTCAGTAATAACCATTGGGGATACAACAGTTAAATAAGACTCCTTTTAAAAGTACACAGCGAGATTCAGATGATCCAGTAAGCTAAAGGATTTATCTGTATTACTGTTCTTCATAATCAGAAGAGGAGGATTTTGATTCTAGATATAACATAAGGCATAATAATGATGTGCAAGATTTATTGACAGCTTAGTCCTTTCACAGCACACAGCCAGCTGAACTATCTCAAATATTCACAACAAGCCTTTCACCTAAAAAAAAAAACTATTATCCTCATTGTACTGAATAGAAATTTTTAGCAAAGACACATTTAAGAGTGTTTGTATTAGTTGTTCTCTAGAGGAATAATATTATATATATATATGAGAATCAAAATATTTAGCCTAACAACATCTGTCTCAACCCTAAACCCAGTAATTGCTTTGTCCTTGAGGCTGGATACCTGAAGGTACCGGAGTATTCCAACCAAAGCTGTCTAAAACTGACTAGGTCAATTACTCAATAGCTGCTCAGTCTGTGATTGCTGGGTGCCTCAGCAGTTCCAGTCTGGTGCCCAAGGCCTGAAGGGTTCCTGGAGAGCCACTGGTCTACAGTCCATGCTTGGTCCAATAGATATCTAATATCAGAGAGGGAATCACACCAGGATCAACAGGGTAAGTTAACTGTATGTTGTTAAGAATGCTGACCCAGTGAACAAGTAACAAATAAGTTTCCAAAAGTGAACATTCTTTCTTGCCCTTTTTTAAAATTTATTTTATTTTCTTTGAATCTGGACTGCTACAACAAGGTGCCGCCCATAAAAGCAGGACAGTTTCTCAACTGATGCTTATTGCTCAGGAGATTCTAAGTTGTGGCAATTTGCCATTTAAAAACCAACCATAACAGTGTTCCCAATGCAGAATAAAAATGTAAGAGTTTTGTTGGGAATTCTAATCCAGGTATCTAGATTTGTAATCAATGTGCTTGGATAACATACTTTAGATCTCTGTCTAAATATTAAAGAAATTGCCAAAGTGAGGAGCAGACATAATCAAGAAAAAAAAAAAAAACTAAAGAAAAATCAAATACAAACATTATGTTTTACTTTGAGTGCTTTTCCAAAGTAGGAATAAGTCTACCAAATTTATTGTTTTTAATATGTTCACACATGCAACATAGAATTTTGAAAAGTGTTTTATCTTGAACAATATTTTCACAAATTATGAATGCTATTACATGGCATAAATATATATACCTATAAATGTAGATACATAAATATAACTGTTCATATAGTTTTTCAAATGAAATTGTTTAGCAAAAGACCATTCATCTGCTAGTACTCATTTGCAGTTTTAGTGACTGCTGAAATATGCAGTCAGATTTCCAGTCCTTTTCTCTCTACCTTGCCTTAAAGGAAGTGCCATGCCTCCTTCCAGAGAGCAGCTGCTTGCAAACACTGCTCCAAGCAGAAGGAAAGGCTGCTAATTATTGCCTCTATTTGGCCCTTTTCTTTATGATCACCTCACTTTGGAAGCTCTTTTGGGGGGATACAACTGCAGTGCATCTTTCCCTCTGCCCAATTTTCCTTCTAAATATAGATTTCTGTATAAATATTCAAAACTTGATTGAACCCCAACTAAAAAGAAAATTGCTATATTTTTATGAGTGTTGACAAGTGATTCAAGATCCAGATACTTTAATATTAATTTGCTTCTTCACTTGTTTTAATATTTCATGATTATATGCACTTGCATTATTATAAATTAATAGCAATTACCTTAAACGGTGAATTAATCATGGCACCTCATGCATCTCATAGAACAAAGCTTGAGTCAGTTCTCTCATCTCATTAATGTCTAACAATAGCCAAATGAAAAGATGGATGAAATGAAAAGCAGTACATGTCTATGCAGATGGACACCTGCATAGACATGTACTGCTTTCCGGAAAGGAACACAAAATTAAGTAATACCAGCATTTTACGGTCAACGCCGAAAAGATTGTTCCTGTTCAGAGTGGGAGCGACAGTTTTGTGATGTTTAAATTTACTTGCCATGTACTCAGTCCTGAGAAACAGTTCATTAAGAAGTGGATGGGGTTGGACAATCTAAGCATGTACAACAATGACTTGTAGAATGGCTTAAGGCCAGTAATAATTTTCTACTCCCAATAATGTCTGTCAAAATTGTCTTTCCAAGGGTAGAAAACTATTACAGCCATACTACTAAATAATGGTTAATGTTCTGTTAAATAATTGCTATCATCATCCTCTAATACTTATATTAAATAATAATTTTCATATTATTTCTTTAAAGCACTCTTTTATGTTTTATGGACAACTAAGAATTGCCTTAATGAGTATGACTCATATCACTTCCAGAAAGAAAGACAAATATACAGCTAGAAACTACATATCATATACATGATCAGCTCTGGGAAAGAATTAAGAAGCAATTATTACTAATAAGTAACAATATTAAGAAGAGATTATAAAGCATATTGTAGAATTTACTTCAGTTTGACTGAGAAGGGGATATTGCTAAGTATCATTTCTTTTGATGCTTATCTTTCTTTGATGGTTAGATATCATTTCAATTTAGGTCTACCACTTTAGCAACACTACAGAATAGTTTAGAATTTATATGGAAATTGGAGGAAATGATGGAACTTGGTAGAAAGTTTAAAAAGAGAAAAATGGCATAAAGAGGATAAATTTCTTCTAAAGTGATGAAAGTATTATCATTGAAGTTACTCTGAATCGCCTCAATCAATACTCAGGCATCCACAATGCTTCCTCTAAATTAATCATACACTTTGGTCTTACATAGGCATTCAAATATACAAGTAGAATTTTCTCATGTGAAGGAGTGAATTAAAAAATTGAGTTTTGTTTTTGTTTGGAAATAAGAATTGCTGTTTTCCAGGCTGGAGAGATGGCCTAGCGGTTAAGATCACTGACTACTCTTGCAGAGGACCCAGGTTCGATCCCCAGCACCCATATGGCTGCTGAAAACTATCTTTAACTCCAGTTCCAAGGGAATCTGACACCTCTTCTGGCCACCGCGGCATTGCAGGACATGGGTGCACAGACAGTACATTCATACACATTAAAATAAATAAATAAAATTTTTAAAAAAAGAATTGCTGTTTTCCAAACAAAGATGGAAAGGAATGTGTGTCTTGTATGATCTGGGGATAATCATAATTGTTATCCATTTTCTAAATTCCTTGAAGTTTCCCGTGTATTTCTTAAGATAGAGAAGACTCAAATTCTATTTAAATTTCTATAATAAAATTATCATTGATTCTGTTCTTCAATTTACAGAAGCAACTTTATGGACATTGAGAGGCATCAGAAAGTTAAGAAAAAAAAAAATATATATATATATATATAATCTCACAGCCAGCAGCTAGAATTTGTCAGTGAGAGGAAACATTCATGTAAGAAAATACAATGATTTGAAAGAAAGAAGAAACTTAGCATATGGACAGTGGACAGCTATATTGGACTTATTTTCATGTTAATTATTCAGCTTACATTTTACTATTTCTATCTAAATAGTCAGATCTGAAACTCAAAATTTATCTGTACACAAAAAATTGTCACCATAAATTTAAACTTCTGTTTTGAAATAGTTCAGGAGCTAGAGCGATGGCTCAGCGCTCGCCAAGTGCTCTTGCAGAGGACCCGGGCTCGATTCCCAGCGTCCACATGGCAGCTAAGAACTGTCTTTAACTCCAGTTCCAGGGAAATCCGACGCCCTCTTCTGACCTCCGCAGCATTGCACGACAGGGGTACGCCAACCTACATGCAGACGGTACACTCATACACATAAAAATAATAAATTTTTAAAAATTAAGAAATAGTTCAATATTACAAAGATAATTTTAGTGGAGAAAATACATGTGATCTTTGTCATTTTAATGCTTGCAGTAGCAAGTGTTGTCAGTTTGACAGAGTCCAGAATCACCTGAGTAAAGGGGCTCTCTGTGAAACCTTCTGGGGGATTATCTTGATTATATTAATTGAGATGTGAGGACCCACCCCTGTAGGCACACAAGTTCCTAGACAAGGATCCTAGACTGAATAAGAGAGGAAAAGGTAACCTGAGCAAGATCATGTAAGCATTGGTTGCTTTCTACTTCTTGTCTAAGGATGGAACATAAACAGATATCTCAATATCCTGACTCTCTGACTTTACTGTCATGGAATATCTAAACTTTGAGCAGAATAAGCCTCTTTCTTCTTTCATTTCTTGTCATATCTTTTCCATGCAATTGGCAAAGAAATGGAGACAGTACTGAAGGTTTGGGTCAATCTAGTATGCTGTTAAGAATTGATGCTATAAAAATTAAGGACCAGATTTATATGCAGATAGAGTTTGGTAATCAAATTCCTGCTATGATTTATAAAACTTCCCTGTAGAGTTGGTGCTCTTCTCAGAAATGTCTAGAAGGCTCTAGAGGTGAGATCGTCTTTGTCTAGAGGCAAGGTAAATAACTGGATATCAGAGCCCTTTTTCTCAGGCATGAAGGACATCACCCTACTAACATAAAACAAAATTTTATTCTCAGCTTCTTTGCAGAGGTTGTGGGAAGGGGGGACTTTAATTGTCTCCATTCTTGGCAATGGCTGTTCTTTGGATGAAGTCTTTACCCGCTACACCTGGGCTAATAACAAGGACAATGCAATGCACCTCTTAGAGTGAAAACCTCCATTACAAGATATTGGGTGGGAATTACAGTCTCTACTCAGTTGATGGGTAGTGCTTTACCGCTCAGCAATTTGAGTCAAATTAAACAAACATGCAAAATTCAGAGCCCATCTTGCCTGGAGTAAGAATATCCACCACTGTAGAAGGAATGATTTGATTTGAGAAAGGGAGTCTCTATACACTTACCTGCCCTCACCAGTATCAAGAGGAAAACTAGCAATGCTCTTTCTTGTCTGGGATCTGAGGATCCTGCTGTGCTTCAGTTATTCTGTCCAGAATGGAGCATCTGGAACCACATTGAAATGGTGACAGGAAAATGGGAGGAGGGACTGTATCATTGTCAAGTGCTAAAAATTCTTCTTTGTATTAACCAAAATTGCATAGATTTTATAAAATAAACATTATCTATTACCTGTATAATCTTAGGACAATTTCCAGAGACTTTAAATTGTTAGGTTTTAAAATCTAGTTTTCATATTTAGTGGCAATATTTCTTTGGGGCCCATAACTCTGCAGAGCTCATCAGGCTGACATCCATAGCCTCTGTATTTTATAAAGGCATTCTGATAAAATTAATAGAGCAAAATGTAAGCTTTGAGGGAGACATGGGGTATCCAGTTTGTCAATGAAGATGAACTAAGCTAACCAACTGAAATCAAATCATTTGATAAATTCTCAAAATACACAAAAATTATACTGAGCTACAGGGGGGAAATCCATCATAGGCTTTGTTAAATATAATGTCTATTGAGGCAAATATTCTATTATAAACGCAATCCTTAGAATGTGATTTTCCTTAGAAAATTCTATTCTACATTATATAAAGTTCATCTGAAGTCATTAACACACACACACACACACACACACACACACACACACACATATATATATATATATATATATATATATAGAGAGAGAGAGAGAGAGAGAGAGAGAGAGAGAGAGAGAGAGAGAATACTGAGTGCCATGTAGAACAAGAAGCAACTGTGATAACTGTGATGATATATTATGGAGCCTGGTAATGACATGAGGTGGGGTATAGAACTTCTGTGTTTCTTTGTGCTCTCCCTATTTTCTGAGTGATTCATTGTACATATTCCTTTAAATCTTACCCTTATCTGGACAAAGAAATTTTTACTATATGATCCCTAGGTCAGTTGGAACTCTAATACCCTTTGATTCTATAAGATAATATCCTAAAAATCTAAGTAAAAATGTTGAGGAACAAGTCAGAGATAAGGGATTAGAAGCTGGCTGGATGTACAGAAGAAGAGATTTATACAAAAGACTGATTAATATTGATTTTGTATGTTTTTACAAAGAGGAAAAATAAAAAAAAAAACAAGTTTGGTTCTTATTGAAAGACAAGTAACATTTTAATGTCCTTGAACTTAAAGTTTTTAAGAATGAAAGTTAATAATGACAAGAGACAAAAATATCCCAATAACATTGAAAACTAACATTGGCTTATCAATTTTGGAAGTGTATGATAACAGTTTTAGAAGAGTAGTGGGGATTCTTACAAGTATGTCTGAAATAATAGAAATGCTGAATAAAGGAAAGTAAAATTTTGTTAATAAAAGAAAGTAGTGATAAGACTATAGGTATCAAAACTCTATATACATGTATAGGGTCCTTAAGGACAGTGCTAAGCACTAAGATCAGCAGTCCACTCTAAGAATTGCACAGATTGTATCTTTATTTACATTCTCTTCTATATCAGGGGGACCTGAAATTACATGATTCTTAGATTTGGGCATTTCATTTATTTTACTATGAACATGTTTACAAGGTTAAATGTGATTCTATCATAAATATTTCGTCCTCTGTTTTTAGAGTGTGACTTGGTGATTTATGTTTGTTTATGTATGCTAATCACTTACCATAATGTGTGAATTTTGATGTATTAGCATAATCACATGTAAAACAATCTGAACATTTATTTGATTAATTTCTTACTTAATAGAAGAAATATCTTCAAAGCTTTAGCATGCCTTTAAAAGAATAGTCTAAAAGTTAATCAAATATGTATAACTTTGCTTTATTAATCTTTCTCTTCTTCTCTTTGGAATTTACCATATCCCATCTGTCGGTAGACTGTAACACTCCTACAATTTTCCTCAACCTTCTACTTGGCATAATTTCTTTTGAATGTGTATACTAGAATGAAGCTGCCAAACTGCTTCACTGATTTTTTTTTCCTCTTTTCTAGTGAAACTGTATCTTATTGTGTGAACTTGTCTCATTTTAATTTGCGTATCCAAAGGAAAATATATAATTTTATGGAAATAATCTTTATCTTCTTTTAATAAGGAGATATTAAAATATGTTTTTCTTAGATTTTCTTAAATTTTATTTATTTTCGGGGCTGGAGGGATGGCCTAGTGGTTAAGAGCGCCGACCGCTCTTGCAGAGGACCCGGGTTCGATCCCCAGCACCCACATGGCGGCTAAGAACCGTCTGTAACTCCAATTCCAGGAGAACTCCAGTTCCAGGGGAATCCGACACCCTCTTCTGAACTCCGCGGCATTGCACGACACGGGTGCACAGACCTACATGCAGACAGTACATTCATACACATACAGAAATAAAAAAAAATGTATTTATTTTCATGTGTATGAATGTACTGTCTGCATGTAGGTTTGTACACCCGTGTTGTGCAATGCCGCAGAGATCAGAAGAGGGTGTCGGATTCCTCTGGAACTGGAGTTAAAGATGGTTCTCAGCCACCATGTGGGTGCTGGGGATCAAACCTGGGTCCTCTGCAAGAGCAGTCGGAGCTCTTAACCACTAGGCCATCTCTCCAGCCCCTTTACTTAGATTTTTAATACTCCTTATTATATGTGTAGAATGTTGTAGTTTGTAAGATTTCACAAACTCTAGAGGATCCTTAGAATACAGAACCATAACTTCACCATGTCCCAACTTCATTTGCTCCCAATTTTTTTTTCATAACCATGAGCCATATTTTTATCTGCTAATAAAATTCCTTTGGTGCGAATTAGTGCAGGCACTATACAAATCAGTATGAAAGTTTCTTAAAAAAAGCTTCAAACCAGAACTAACATGACCAAACTACGTGACTGCCAGATAGGTATCCACAAGTATCCAAGAAAGCAAAACACAGAACTATCTGTACATTCAGGTTTTTATATTATCAACAAAGCCAAGATACAGAGTCTACCTAGATGAGTATCAAGGGATGAACTCCTGAACATACACAAAGGAGTTTAATTCAGATATAAAGAAGAATAAACAGGTCATTTGCAGAAAATTGATGGACTTGGAGGTTTTGTGCTAAGTGAAATAAACCAGACTTAGGCAAATATACATTTTCTTTATGTGAAAATGTATATTATAAATATATGTGCTTATATATGAATATATACATCTATCTATGATCTGAAAGCAGAAAAGTGACTGGCATGAGAAAGGAAAGTAGAAAGCAGGTAACTGTGTGTAAATATGAGCAAAGAACATGACATGCATGTATGAATATGTCATAATGAAATATTTTTGTATGCTTATTAAATGTATGCTTGTGTGCACTTGTTACTCCAGAGCAGTGACATATAAAAGGACTTGATCTTCCCTCTGATGAAGATAATGTTGTTAGCTCATATTCCCTCCTTACTGTTTAAATGGGTCTAGATTAGTAATCTTAGTCACAATCATCTCCTCTGTTATTGGTCCAGAATCTTTCAACTCTGTTCAGATTTGTAGGCCTTAAAAATTGATCTCCAGATTTACATACTAGTCTTTGACCTGTGCACCTCAACCACTTGCGTTCTGATTCTCAGTTTTTATAATGTGTCAAAGAGAACCATTTACACATTCCATGTTGCCTGTCATTCAGTCCTTACAGAGTTGCAAATGGTGTGAAAATGTCATTCTTCACTAAGTAAGTGGAAGCAGCAACGGTGAGCATTGTCATTAGAGATTTTCAGAGCATATAATAGATAAAGACAAGGTTGGGCAACACACAGACCTCTATGCTTTAAGGAATTTTGATTATTTCCTTAAGAAAAGCAATATAGAGCCTGAAGAGATGGCTCAATATTTAAGAGCACCAGTTGCTCTTGTAGAACACCCACATTGTAACACAAAACCATCTGTCATTTTAGTTCCAGGGGATCCAACATCCTCTTCTGACCTTTGTGGGTACCAGGGAGATAAACAATGCACATACATACAAACATACATACATGAAAGAAAATACTCATACACATAAACAAAAAATTATTCAGTATTTTTTTACTTTTGTAATTTATTTATTATTTTTATGTGTATGAGCGTACTGTCTGCATGTAGGTTGGTGCACCCTTGTCATGTAATGCTGTGGAGGTCAGAAGAAGGCATCGGATTCCCCTGGAACTGGAGTTAAAGACGGTTCTTAGCCACCAAGTGGGTGCTGGGAATCGAACCCGAGTCCTCTGCAAGAGCAGTCAGTACTCTTAACCACTGAGCCACATCTCCAGCCCCTCATTATTTTTTTAAATAGAAAATAAAACCGGGCATGGTGGTGCACACCTTTAATCCTAACACTCAGGAGGCAGAGACAGGTAGATCTCTGGGAATTTAAGGCCAGCCTGGACTACATAGTGAGTTCTAGGCCAGCTGGAGCTACAGGGAGACCTTGTTTGACAAAGGCATATACATTATATATATATTATATTATATATGATATAAATATATATATATGTCAATATTTTTATTCTGAATTTATGTATGAGAAGTTATCCTAATCCTTGAAATAGAAAACATAGCTGTTTTCACTGTGAGTTAAAATATAAAATTAATCTATTAATAAATTAGAGGAGAGTGATGGAAAGTCAACTTAAAAAACAGTACTTTCAATGTCAGATTGAATATAGTAATTTATTAAAAGCAAAAATAATGACAGAGACAAGTGTGTCCATTGGTGTGTAATAATGTCTTTCCTTCATACATTTGCAATGATCTCAGCCAATTGATTGAGCACAATAGGATTCTTCAGCAAAATGTGTATATCACAACATAGCTGCTGATAAAGCTGACTCTGAAATGAAGTCATATTCTACCCTTTTTCAATAGAAGTAAGTAAATATGAATATTCACATATCATCTCCTCATTATAATTCACATAGAAAATAACACATTAGTTACTAAGAAAATGAGATTGTCACATGGCTTTGCACATCCTGAGTATGGGTGGGAGAGAGGAGGGCGGGTTAGAGGACAGAGTATGGGAGGCATAACAAATACTAAAGACTTTTGGAAATTAAATATGGTAGCCTACTACTATAGAAGTTCCCTAAAATATGCACATACACAGGGAGTTTAAATGATATTACCCTGAAACTGCAGGGACATTGTGAGATGTCAAATAACAAGCCCAGTTCAAGGTATGAGTTTCCTCTTTGGGGGCTGATAATTAATGGCAGTCCCATAGATCTCTCAAACATTTCAGGCTATTATTATTGGTTTTGATTACTCTCTAGGACTTGATGGTAGGATCCTATTGATGAAGAAACCACATACTTATATAAAGAACATAGAGAAATGCTGGTACCAATCTGGAAGCTTCCTCTCCATCTCTACTGGCCAACTTTCATAATGCTAGCAGGTATTATGCATGCTACTATGGGAGAAAAATAATCCACAATCTTTCCAGGCTGAGATCCCTGCAAGCTACAAAAATTCCTGGCCTGGCAAGATATGCCCACCCATTCATGGGCATGAAGGCTATGAGAATAACAATGACTTTCTGATTGGATATAAAGCCTGCTGCACAAAATGGAGCTCGTGCTTGATACCATTAACTGAAACAAAACCAGTGGCTGGCTATGTCATAGGTGCTAGGGGAGAACCTAATGCTATTATTCTGCTAAGTGGGCATAGAGATAAACTGCCCCTTAAGTTCTTGTCTTTATATCCAGACATTAATGCATCTTTCAACCCTCATTTGAGAAAAACTTTTTTATAGTACATGGCGATTAATAGTCCCACAACTAATCAACATACGGAGACTAAGAGACTGGAGTGCTCAGCTCAGAAAGGCACATCTATATCATAAGAGTTTTCCTCTCAAAGCTCAGAGGCCACTGTGGAAAATGGAGAAGAAAGATTGTAAGAGACAGATGTGGTAGACATCTTCCTCAAAAATTATTTGCCTGACATGAAAGAGCAGTTACACACATGAATTAAGGGTCTGTGACTATATGCACAAGATCTGTACAAGACCAAGCCACACAAAACCTCAGCTGGAACAGCAGGGGGAGAGGCTCACGAAGGTCCACCTCTGTGTAAGAATTTGTTGGCTACTAGAGGGAAAAGAGTTGGTTTTCTTCAGGGATGCTGGCCCCAAAAGTCTACTCATGCTCCAGGAAGTTATCCTAAACCCATATATAGGGTATTGCACATATAGGCAATACTAAGTAGAAAGTAGACTCAATCCATTTAGGAAAAAAGAGCGGGGGCTGGAGAGATGGCCTAGTGGTGAAGAGTGCAGACTGCTCTTACAGAGGACCTAGGTTCGATCCCCAGCACCCACATGGCAGCTGAGAACCACCGCCTGAAACTCCAACTCCAGGAAAACTCCAGTTCCAGGGGAATCTGACACCCTCTTCTGACCTCTGCGGCATTGCATGACCCGGGTGCACAGACCTACATGCAGACAGTGCATTCATACACATACAGAAATAAATAAAAAATAAAAAAAAGTCTTAAAAAAAAGAACGCTTTAAAAAAAAGAAAAAAGAACAAAGGAGAGAGGAAAAGTGATAGAAAGATAGAGCTAAAATTGGAGCTTCAAGCATTCTTTAAATCAACAAAAGCTAACATGCAGAATTTTGTGTCATGAGAGCCACCAGTGCCAAGATGTATCTAATGTCCTTCATATTAGCTTAAGATAATCCACGTATATTAAGTTTTGGATGAAGCCAGTTTCATTCTGTCCAATCTTTAAGACCTTTATCCCACTATTTGTAGACCAAATCACACCTACCCACCTGGTCTTGCTACTTCCTAAGACTATGCATCTGTCAATAAGTTGTTGATAACTTATACTCTGAAAACCTGGATCTGCTTAGTTCGTTTCATGATACCTTTGGGCCATTTTTATTTTTCTTTTTTTGGGGGGGGGGTGTGGTCTTTTAGAAACAGGGTCTCTCTGTACTCCAGGTGGCCTGGAACTCGCTATGTAGACCAGGCTGGACTTGAACTCACAGAGATCCACCTGACTCTACCTCTGCTAGAATTAAAGGCATGCATTTTCTTTCTTTTTTATGTATATGAGTATACTGTCTGCATGTAGGTTGGTGCACCCTTGTCATGCAATGCTGTGGAGGTCATAAGATGGCGTCAGATTCCCCTGAAACTGGAATTAAAGACAGTTCTTAGCCACCATAAGGGTGCTGGGAATCGAACCTGAGTCCTTTGCAAGAGCTGTCGGTGCTCTTAACCACTGAGCCATCTCTCCAGCCCCCTGGGCCATTTTTCAAATACTGGGATCAAGTTTCCCAGAACAAGAAATAACTGTGTATGTTGGTTATTTCTCAGAAAGCAGTTGGTTATCTTTTCTCGCTTGAAGGCTAAGATAATGAATAAGACAGCTTTGTGCACAACCTCTCTATCAGTCTTGTTCCTTGTTTTGCTTTGCATGTTTTCATTATTCTTTTTCTTTTGATTGCATAAAATTTGTTAAATGCTAAATAAACGCATTTCATACTGTTTTGACCCCCTGTTCCACTCTGTTCCACCAGCCTTGGCTGTGGAAGTTCCATTGTAGATGTGTCACTTAGGAATAGGAATTTCACACTATGTACACAAAATGCCACAACTGGCCAAAGTGTAAAAAATTCGAGACTGCAGAGTGTGTGTCCCTGGATAGGACTCCCATATTAAACCTCATCCAGCCCTGGCTCAGGGATCATTGCAGAATAGGGGGCGGAAAGAGTACAAGAGGTAGGGTTAGTGCATGATCATAAGGAAAACAATCTTTCAGGCTTCTGGGAACATGTTCATACAAACTTATGGCAATAGCATCCGTGTGCACAGGACCCACGCAAATTCAATCAGATAAAAACCCATCGTAGAACGGGGGAAATGTGTTGCACACCCAACCTTAGCTGAAGAACTATTGGCAGCTGATTATTGTAATTATTGCTAGGTAAAGGAGAGTTGAATTTTATTAAGGGAGAGACTTTAGGTAGCCTGACAAGACTCCATTGGATGAATTTGCACTGAGGGACTTCTGGATACACAAACCTGACTGGATAGACTTTAATATATATGACGGAATGCATGAAATCTAATGGGGGCTGTGTAAGGTGATGCAACTGGGGGAGGGGTGGAATGATGACGGAGATGTTTTATATTAAGGCCCAAAAATCCAACTAAAAATGTACAAGAAAAGAACACTTTAGCCCATATACAGTATAAAATATTCCAAGATCCTGTTTGTAGATGTGACAACCCCTAATTTTGTACTTATCTTAAATTTGATAAGAACACTTTAAACTATACATCTAAAACATCTATTGTCTGGAAACTATGATTCCTTGTTTATTTTCCACATTCTCTTTATTTTAAATCTGGTATGTTTGCTCACCTTATAGATCAGAACATTTTAGATAGATAATTTTACCATATATATATATATATATATAACTTGTGTGTGTGTGTGTGTGTGTGTGTGTGTATGTGTGTGTATTAAAGATGCAAACATACAAGTTTACCTAAGAAATATTTGCTTCTTGAAAGTGGCTGTAAGGAGCAAGCCTTGCACTATAAAAATCAAGCCAATACTTGAGATGGCTTAAAACTCAATTATAATTCGTCTGAGAACAGTTCCATTTCTGATTCACCCATATTCCTAGTTACAACTTTGTCACTCTATATTAATACCTAAAGCACTTCTTTGCTACTTCTCATCCTTGTAGGCTCTGAACTCAAAAGTTTATTTCCAGCCCCAGAGTCTCCCCAAAATGCTCAGCTTCTCGGTTTTTAAAAAAAAAAAAAAAAAACTAAAATTTTGTAATCAAATGGTACTGTGAATTTTCAAAAATATTTTATTTTTATATTTTATGTGTGTAAATGTTCCTGTGGGTATGTGCAGATGCTTGTGCATCCATAAAGCCGAGACATTGACATTGGATTTCCTTTCTAATCACTTCTCTATTATTTTATTTTATTTTTTGAGACAGGACCCTTCAGTGAAATCAGACCTCGCCAGCTTTGCTAGACTGTCTGACTGATGAGCTTTAGCATGTCTCTCCCTTCCCAGTGCTAACATTACAGATGAACAGCACTATGTCTGCTTTTTTATAGGATAGGAATGAGAATTCAGGCCCTTGTATTTGAATAGCAGCACTTTATTATCTGAGCCACTTCCTCAGTGAGTCTCTGAATATTTACTGTTCTCATGTTTCCTAGATGATTCTAATGTATTGTTACTACTAAGGAACAATGATCTAGATTTCCTCCCTAGGCTGACTTATGTTTAAATTTACTATCTAACCTCTCTATACATGACCTCTCTCCAGAACAACAATGCCACCTATATGACTCCCTATGTAATTAAATAATTCCTATCATTTCCCAAAGTTTTATTCAATATATCAATTCTAAATGTGAATTTGTGGTCTTTTTCTGTTACAGAGACACAAGCAAGCATGCCGTGTACACACACACACACACACACACATACACACACACACACACACACCCTGCAGATCAGTTTTTTTATCTTTTAAAAATCACAACAAATATTACATACTACTACTATGTAAGTCCTTACTTACAGTCTCTTAGACTTAATGTAACAGTGTAGTACATTCAGTAAGTCCCCTAGTGTATTCCAATGCACATACACACACACACACACACACAAGATCCAGTTTTGCCATTTCGCTTACAATTTTTCTAGGATTAACAATCTTTTGCTCACAGAATTCTCTAATAATTTACTATCCATTCCTTCATTTTTTTTTTTTTTTGGTCTTTTTAAGACAGGGTCTCCCTGTAGCTCCGGCTGTCCTGGAACTCACTATTGTAGACCAGGCTGCCTTGAACTCACCTCTGCCTCCCAAGTGCTAGGATTAAAGGTGTGCGCCACCATGCCGGGCCCATTCCTTCATTTTCTATCACACTGCACCTCCACACTATGTCCACGCAATAAATATTACATATAAAATATGATATATAAGGAATGGAGATATGGCTCACCAGTTAAGAGTGCTTGCTCCTCTTACAAAGGACCCAGATTTGATACTCTGCACCCACATAGGGACTAACAACAATCTGTAACTCCAGTTCCAGGGAATCTGATTCCCTCTTCTGTCCTTTTATGGGTATTGCATGTATGTGGGGCATTTAGATACATGCAAAGTACTCAAACACATCAAATAAAAATAAATAAGTTGAAAAATAAAAACATATGATACATATCTAAAATGCATAGCTACAAATATATGTGTGATACATATAAAATATAAATTGGAGCATATCCAATTTAAAATTCATATATGGTATGAAGGCCTGCAGTGACTTTTACTACATTTCTGCAACATTTGCTGTTATACTTTTATAAAATATTATAATCTCTGAGAATTTTGTACTATAAATTCTGTTAAGAAATTAAGATTTTCGTCTACTTAGACACTTTTACACGCTCTTTCTTCAGTGTGGATGATGCCATCTAAACCTTCCATCCCCACTGGATGAAACCAGTAAATGAATCAAATCTCAGCATCGCTTTAATTTTTCTTAGGAGCTCTCTGACTCAATAACATAAAATAAATCCTGCCTTAATATTTCATCATATATATTGTGCTTTTCTTCCATATAGTTATCACAACTTCGAAGTGAACACTGGTTGTGATTTTATTGGTTTAATACCTGTGTGTGGCCTTAAGTAGCAGACTGCATGAGAGGACACTGAACCTGGTACATGCCTGTTTTACAATAGGCTTCCAATGTGTGCATGGCTAATGGTTAATCCATTGGCTGATTAAGTTAACGTACATTGGCACTATTTACTAAAAAATAATACAAGAAATCTCTACATCCAGAAATGTCTTTAATTCCCACTACATACCAGACAACTTAAGCTAGTCAAGACATAGACCAACTACATGTATGTTGACTAAATTAATTATTTTTCAAAGGTTGTCAACATTCTCTAAAACAATGGGGATAAGTGTGGAGCTTTCCAAATTACAGAATTAGCTAGATCCAACATCAATACCAAGATATGTATATTTTCTCTCTGTTGTTGCTTCTTTATAGGTTTTATTCTGTGTCATTCTCAAAGTCTCCTCAAGATATCCATCTCATGGGGCTGGAGAGATGGCCTAGTGGTTCAGACTGCTGACTGCTCTTGCAGAGGACCTGGGTTTGATCCCCAGCACCCACATGGCGGCTGAGAACTGTCTGTAACTCCAATTCCAGGAGGACTCCAGTTCCATGGGAATCCGACGCCCTCTTCTTACCTCCGTGGCATTGCACGACACGGGTGCACATTATAAAGATATCCATCTCATTCTTATTGTTCACACACACCAAGATATCACCATTAGTCTTTTATTGGTGTTTTATTATGTGTCAAAATTTACATGAAATTTGAAATGAAGTCATACTAAAACAGTTTCAATATTATATTGCTCAGTGTTTTTCTTCCCTCAAAAAAATTGCAAACACTCTACAAAAGTAAAGTAAGCATACATATATAAAATCGTTGTCTCTACAGAGACCATCTTAGTATCTTACTCATCAGAACCCTGGTTCGGGATCACAATGGCAAGCTCTGATAAGTGTGGAGGTAGAAAGAAGGCAAATCCTAAGGGGGGAGAAGTTTATATGTCTTGAAAAGTGGGAGTACAGAAAAAGAGGCACTGCTCAGAAGAAATGATGTGCTGGATAGCTTTAGTGTCAATATGATGCACCCAGGTTGAGGGAGCCTCAATTGGGGAATTGCTTCCATTAATACATATCTGTGGAGAATTGTCTTGATTGCTGGGTGATGTGGGAGGGCCTAGTCCACTCTGGGTGGTGTCACCCCTAAACAGGTTGTTATGTACAGTATAAAAAAGCAGGCTGGGTATGGGCCAGGGGAGCAAGCCAATAAGCAGCATTCCTCCATGTCCTGTGCTTCAGTCTCCAACTTCCTGCCCTGAGTTCCTATGTTGGGCTCCCTCAGTGATGAAGTGTGATGCGGGAGATGTGAGCCAAATTAAACCTTTTATCCCAAAGTTGGTTTTGGTCAGAGTATTTTGTCACTTCAATTGAAAAAGAACTAGAACAAGTGGTATTTGTTTTGTGTTCTAAATTTGTTCTGATATCTAAAATCTAATCAAAATAGGCACTAGATACACTGTAAAATCTCTAGCTCCTCATAGAAGTATGATATAGTAAGCACCGTAGAGCTGGATTTTGTGGAAATTAAACTCGGAAAAGCTGGTGCCACAGTGAACTCTGCCACACTTTCTCTGTTCTGCTTTCCTGAGTCCTTACATTCTGACTTCTTCTCCAGCCAGTCCTTCCATCTACTTATCACCTTGTTTTCCCATATAATCCCTTCCCTTGAGAATCTGGAAAGTGTGAGCTAAACCCAAACTCTACATAACATGCTGCTTTAAACTTAACAATGACCAACTGTACTCTGCATTCAGTTCATGCTATCAATGGAGAAAAATACGATTCGTTCTCATCTAGGAGAATTACAGTTCAATCCTAACTTAGATGCTATTTTTTGTCTTGCCTGTGGTTACTGAGCTAGGAATGAAGAAAAATATCCCTGTGGTGAAGATTCTAGAAGGAATCCCCACAGTCGTGACCCTTTAACTGCAAACATACTTGACTTTCAAAATGAAAGGAATTGGGGCTTAAAATCAACCCTCTGATTGCAGGATCTGGGCTGTGTTAACAAGGGCATTTCACTTTGAGGTTAGAAAGTGGCTCAAGTTCCCCCAGTGGCCCTCAGGCTTCACTATTTCAGTGAAAGTTTTTTTCTTGAGCAGGAAGGGTATTCGGTTTATTTATACCTGAATACCTCTACTTGTGATGTATAGTTTCCATTCCTTCCCAAGTCTTATCAGCCTTGTCTGCATGTCATGTTACCATTTCCCAACCTTGTTGTGAAAAGCATTGGAACTTATAATCCAAGGTTAGAAAATTTAGGTAAGAGCTATAACATCTATGACCTGTATCCATATTACTGCTTCAAAGGTTCTGAAAACCTCTATGTATAGCCACATCTTTGTAAAAAGGAGAAAGGAATCTTCTTCTAAACATATAAAGTGAACTAAACCCAGTGATGAGCAGTTTTTCTACATTCTCTCATTTAAAAATCACATACACTTGTAAGGTATTTATTACTGTCTCCATTTAGAGATTAGGGGAAAAAAGTTCTGGGCTTGAGTCCAAGTTTACCTGCTCACTATCCACATTTCCTTGGAAAGTTATTTAAACTCCATTAGTCTCAATGTCTTCCTAGGTGAAATGGTGTTGATAACACCCATATTATAGGTTTAATGTCAGTATTAAATTATAAAAGTATTTAAAATTATATACAGAAAGTAGATATTTAATTAAGGCTTCCCTTGGCATTTACTTAATGATTTTAGACAATACAAATGTAATCATCTTGTAAATTATCTATCACTGTCTTTACTCTTGGTCCTTCTCAACTCTAGTTGAGAAAATATTTTTGTAATTATATTATAAATATCTATATAATTTAGACCAGTGGTGTACCTTTGGTTATTAATTTATTAACATGTTTCATTGACTTAAAACTCTCTTTAGTAAGAGCTCTACTATTAAACATCTATTTCAAGCACACTATGGTAATATAAGAAAAATAATATAAGAAAAATATATGTTTTGTCTTTATTCCCAGTTCCTGGCACAGTGCTTCTAAAGCCCTTATAATTTCCTGAGGGAAGATTGGTTTAATATTTAGTCTTTGTCCCTGCTCACACAGGAATATCTATACATTTGAAACCTACTGAATGGTTGAGGTGAGAATAGTGTTATTTATAATAGGATCATTTCAACACAGCATGACTTTTTGTTAATGAGGTAACTTTTGGTTGGTTTCCTTTGTTTAGTGTAGGAATTAAATGGCTGCTGCCAGAGGAATAATTTGGGCTTGCATAGCTGGAAACTTCAGCCGCTATCATCCCAGTGCTCCAGGGGTACCAAAATCTTCCCTTCCCACCAGCCCCACTCTTGGAATTGGAGAAAAGAGAGATGCTGAAGACTAAAGTCAATCAGTAATGGACAATGATGCAATCCATCATGACTGTGCAATAAAACTTTGGAGTATTCCCTAAACTCATGGAGTGTGAAAAGATTCTTGTTTGTAAAGCTCATCCCTGTGTCAAGATGGTGCCCCCGTCTTGACTCCACCAACATAAGATCCTGTACTCAGAGCCCTGTACTTCATCAGGCTGCTCGTTGCCGTCCGTTGTAGTAAACTTGTTTCCAGAGTTTTAGGGCAAAAATCCCAACCCTGGAAGTCCGTAGAGACTAGGCTCAGCCACCTCTCCTCCCAGAACACCAAAGAAGGGAGTAGTGGTTAAGGACAGATAAAGGAGACTTAATGTTTTGCTGCTGGTTTGGTTCAGTCATCAACTTGACACCAGCAGGAAAAGGGGGCATCAGTTGAGGAACTTCCTTCATTGCGTTAGCCTGTGGCCATGTTGTCCAGCATTTTCTTGATTGGTAAGTAATGTAGAAGGGCCTAACCTAAATTGACCAGTGCCATCCCTGGGCAGGTGGGCCTGTGCTGTATGAGAAGGGCAGCTGAGGAGGTGGAGAGAGTGCTCAATGACAGAGAGCACTGGCTGCTCTTGCAGAGTACTGGGGTTCAAATTTCAGCACCCATATGCCAGCTAACAATCATCCGTAACTCCAGTTTCAAGGTACACCTTCTTCTGACAATGTGCATTGCAGAACATGGGTGCACTTACATATATCAAGGAAATACACTGATATATATATATATATATATATATATTTTTTTTTTTTAAGTATTAGTCCTCTTTAAGAAAAAAAGGAAGGGCAGTTGGCACACTGGGGGCAACCAGTAACAGCTCTCCTGTGCAGTTTCTGCTGCAGTTCCTGACTCCAGGTCCTTGCTTGAGCTCCCACTTTGGGCTCCCTCAATGATGGGCTGTAACATGTAATCTGAAATAAACCCTTTCCTCCCAGGATGTTTTTTTGGTGATAGTAAGAAAAACAAAATAGTGGTAATGCAGAGCAGAAAGGTATTCACTGATTTTCCAAGACTGTCTTCCAGAGACTGACAGGAACTTTAAGATTTTGTAGGAAAAAGAAAAAAACGATATGGCTGGGGTGTGCATCACTGACAGAGCATTTATCTTGGTCAGGCTCATAGCTCTAGCTGGTCCTTGTCTTGCTTCTGACTAAGAGAGGTATTTCCAATGTCCTCATCACTGGACAAGAATCTTGTTTCCTTTGAGCTGATAAGCTCCTGCTCTGGGGTGCAAACTCACTTCCTATTTGGGGAAAATTGTTCACTGTAGAGTGATCTACAGTTCTGCAAGGTTCACAGTTGCTTGGAGACAAGTTCAGTCTCTTTTCATAAGCATATTTTCACCTCAGGTCAGTCCTGTAATCTACGGTAACTATAGAATGTTGATTTAGGTGAAAGAAAAATATTAAAGAGGCATGATAAAGCTTAAGTCAATGTCCTTCTTCAAACTGGTGACAATAAGCTTTGTTTTCTGATACCCGTGAGTCCTTCTAGCAAATTTCCAACTGCAGCATTATTGCACCAACATTGCAATTACCACAATAAATAAAAACATAACTCTTCAATTTTGTTTTTATGAGTGGCCCCAAACTCTGAGGAGACTGGTTTTCCATCTTACTGGAACTCAGTCCCTGGAACTGTACTCTCCAGAAGAACCCACATATAATTTTATTCAAAATGGTTTCTGTTTTTAAATACTTTTATTGATGAATTGTGAATTTCATTCATTATCTTTCAGTCCAATTTAGACACATTCCCCTCTCCCTGCCCACATCCCACCCCTTTCCATACCTTCTGCCATACATGTCTTGCATCTTTCTCTCAGTCTTTCCAAAGTTTTTCCCTGCAGAGGCTTGTTGTTTGGGGCAGTTTAACTGTATCATTCAGTTCTTTAACCCTGTCTTTCTGTTATTTTTCACTCCCCTTTGTATTGCTCCAAAAGATGCCCACATAATCAAAACATATGCATCAAAATTATGATCTCTGGGAATAAACTGTATGCTGATTCCCAAATATGTTTAGGAATTCGCATTTTCCCCCTTTAATTTTATATTACTCTAAAATATGCATACATGCCTTCTACCCATATGCTGTAATTACAGAGTCTGAAAATAAGTGGTAGGTCGATTCTAGAGCCCGATAAGAGATTTACATTATAACAACACAGTTGCTTTCACATAAAATAAATATAACAATAATGTTGTTCAGGTTCCCTTTCAACTGGGTTAGCATCCACAAATGAGGGAAACCATTTGCATTTTGTTTTTCTGGGATTGTGTTACTTCACTCAGCATAATGGCTTCAAGCTCCATCCATTTACCTGCAAAGTTCATGGTGTCATCTTTCTTTACCACTGAATAGTACTCCATCGTGTAGATGTACCACATTTTTGTCATCCGCTCCTCTGTTGAGGGCCATTTGCGTTGGTTCCAGTTCTTCCCTATTGTGAAGAGAGCTGCAATAAACAAAGATGTGCATTTATCTTTGCAGTAGGATGAGTATTGTGGATATGTACCCAGGAGTCGTATGACTGGGTCAGGTGGTAGGCTCATTTTGATTCTTTTAAGGGTTCTCCACACTGCTTTCCATAATGGTTGTACAAGTTTACATCCCCACCAGCAGTGGATGAGTGTTCCCCTTTCCCCACAACTTCTCCAGCATTTAGTGTCTTTTGTGTTCTTGATCTTAGTCAGTCGCATCAAAGTGAGATGATACCTGAGAGTGGTTTTAATTTGCATTTCCTTAATTATTAATGATGTTGAATGCTTTTTAAGATGTTCTCAGCCACCTTTACTTCCTCTCTGTTCAGCTCTTTACTCCATCTTTTGAGTAGGTCATTTGCTTTTTTACTTCTTTGGTTTTTGAGTAGTCTATATATTCTGGACATTAATGCTCTGTCAGATGTATCACTGGTGAAGATTTCCTCCCACTCTGTGGGTTTTCTCTTCACTTCCTTGATTGTTTCTTTTGCTGTGCAAAAGCTTTTGAGTTTGATGAGGCCCCATTTGTTAACTGTTGTCCTTATTTCCTGTGCAGCTGCTGTCTGATTTAGAAAGTCTTTTCCTATGCCTATGTTTTGTAGGTTGTTGCCAACTTTTTCTTCTATCACCTTCAGGGTTTCGGGTTTCAGATTGAGATCTTTGATCCACTTGGGATTGATTTTTGTACAGGGTGAGAGGTAGGGGTTTTAAACCCCTGAAGAAGGAGATTGAAAATGACATCAAAAGATAGAAAGACCTCCCATGCTCATGGACTGGAAAAATTAATATAGTAAAACTGTTCATTCTACCTAAATTGATATACAGATTCCACCCGATCCCAATCAAAATCTCCATGAGTTTCTTCACAGACTTGGAAAAAAAAATCCTTAAATTCATATGGAAAAACAAAAGACCCTGAATAGCTAAAGCAACCCTGAGTGAAAAGTACAATACAGGGGGGATTGCTTTACCAGACTTCAAGGTACATTACAGGGCTATAGTCAGTCATAAAGACAACCTGGTACTGGCACAAAAACAGACCTATTGACCAATGGAACAAAATTGAAAATTCAAACTTGAGCTCATACAATTTCAGCCACCTCATATTTGACAAAGGGGCAAAAAAAAATCCCTCAATGGAGGAAGGATAGCATCTTCAGCAAATGGTGCTGGCAAAAATGGATAACCATTTGTAGAGGAGCAAAATTATACCCCTACCTCAAAATTGTTTCTACAACTATAGAGAAATATAAGCTTGGTTCCACCCCAATCTTAATGGTTCATCTGGCCTGTTTATCCCTAGTTCTAGAATATCTTGTTCACCCAAGATTACTAGCCCTTCCCAGTCTCCACCTTGTGCAAAGGAGAAGGGTGTGCCACTTTTTAGCACTTTAATATAATTTCCAAGCATACCTATA
This sequence comes from Rhizomys pruinosus, assembly GCA_009823505.1. Lineage (NCBI taxonomy): Eukaryota > Metazoa > Chordata > Mammalia > Rodentia > Spalacidae > Rhizomys > Rhizomys pruinosus. Next base: position 321,664 of record VZQC01012528.1, read on the forward strand.
TCTATTCATTATCTTTTTTCAGTGGAGTACTAAATTGAAATTGTATAGGAAAGGAGAGCAAGTGCCCAGGTCACAAGACACAAGAGTCCATAGTTTTGCTGGTGCTAATTAAAAGTCATTAGTCCTGATTAAGTCCATTTGCACCGTCATTCCCAAAACTGAGGCAGAGCTGTTTGTTGGAACTTCAACTTTATAGACAAGTCAGAAATATGTGCATATCCTGATTACCTGTACTTTTGACTGGCATGTGAAGTAATTCTGCCTTGGTGGTCTGACCCCTGGATCCTGTGCAGTGTGATGTTTACTCTGGGTAATTACTGTCAGAATTGAATTGAACTGGAACCAGTCCATATCCAGATACTTGGATAATTCATTATTGCTGTACAAAAGAACTCACACATTTGGTATCAGAGCTATGTTGAGCAACAACAGAGCTGACATCCTAAACTGAATTATTATGATGCCATTGGCCAAGGATAATCCATGTATACTTAAATTTGAAACTTCATTGTCAAATTATTTTGATAGAATAAAAACCATATCAACTCATTTATTGTAATGACACAATATGATTACTAGAGGCCATGTGTCTAAGTAATTTAGTTCTTGAATGCTTCTCTGGGAAATTCATTCCGATTTACTTTTTTGTGTATAACAGAAATTCTTGCTTCATGCTTGGCTAATAGCTTTAGGTTAGTTACTGCTAGTAACCTTTAATAAAGAATATATTTATTTGTGTATTTAACTTAAAGATGTAGCAGATACGAACCCCTCCAGAAAAGTTTTCTTGTTCTGGAGTAATGCCAGAGCTTGAAACTGCTAGGCAGCCAGGCCTCAAATATTTATACATAGCCAAAATGTAATTGGATGATGTGAAAGAAAGTCACCCCACCCACTCCCCACAAAAAGCCTCCTACATCCTGAGCTAAATTTCCTCCATGGCTGACCAAGTGTGGAGAGTTTGGAATTCTGCAGATCCAGAGGCTATTCACAAATTATCTGGGGACACCTTTAACCCCATAAGTAGCCACACCTTGCCACCTCTGTTTCTGAATTAGAATTCTTGTAATGAATAAAATGTATTAACCTAGCAGACCACCAGGTCCCACCAATCAAAAAGCTAAGAATGTCATCAGATAGCATCTGAGACCTGTAATAGACCACTTTGCTATGACCTGTCTACTGACTATAACCACAATGTATTTGAAAAGTGTCTTGGTTTCTGACTTTTCTTTGTTCTGTTACTACAAAACCATAATGCAACTTTTACCATGCTGGAACATGGAATTGTTATTAACCTGAATCTATGTTCCCAGGCCGTGGTCACTCATATTTGGTTCCAGAATAAACTATCTCTTAACCCCTCTTAACCCATTATCTCTTTGAGTTGAGAGTAATGGTTTTGCATCACCAACATAAATGTTTATTAAGTGCCTGTGATATAGCCTTCCTTTATCAAGGTTACCTGAAACAATATAAGCCATAAAATAGAAGAGGGTAAGATTTAGAACTGTTGCTGTGACTCCAGTGGGTCTTCAGGCCTGAAATTCAAACATCACTGAGCATCTTGGTTCATTTTATAGCTATAATAAAGTACATTAGACTGGGTAGTTATAAGTAACAAAACTTTGTTTTCACAGTTCTGGGAAGCCCAAGATCAAGACACCAGCAGATTCATATAGTGGTAAGGGCTGGCTCTCTGTTTCAAGATGGTAATCTGCTGTTTCTTTCCATAGTGGAAGAGCCTAAAATCAAAATGGATGACCTTCCTTCTCCATGAGGGAAGAAATGGAAGAGCCAGGCAGCTCTCTGAAGTAAGATTCAAACTTTCACTGCTTAATCTCTTCCCAATAAGCCCTTCCTTTCAGGACAGCTACATGTGGAGGATGGTGTGGGAACATGAATTTTGGAGTGATGAACATTCCAATCCCATGTATACAGGGTGGATTTAAAAATAATAAGAAAAAAGAGAAAGGCAGAGGCTCACGTCAGATTCTCACCATATAATTAGTGGAATTAAAAACATTTTACAGGGCTAAAGAGATGGCTCATTGGTTAAGAGCATTGGCTGCTGTTACAGAGGACCCAGCACCCACGTGGTGGATAACAACTGTCCATAACTCCAGTTTCAAGGAATCCAATGCCACCCTCTGACCTCAGTGAACAGGGCACAAGATGGGTGCCAGTTATCCATATTGGGGTCCTGTATACTTTTCCACCAGGGTCTCCTCTCGATATGAACCTAATAGTAACTAAAATAGTCGCACAATCACAAACACATTTCCTTTTTTATAACCCTGCCTTTATCAATGTGTTTTATATATGTGGTTCTAAGTCAACCCTTTAAGTATAAAATGGGGAAATATCTCTGTCTGTACTATTGCTTTGAGGAATTGGGATATGATGAGTAATGTAAGATCAGAAGTCTTAGGTAGAATTCACTTAGTATTTGAAGAACAAAAGCAGAGTAGTACACAAGGCATGGTGAAAGTAGAGATCGAAGGGTAAATAGGAACTAGATCATACAGGACATGTAGAACATGATAGGAAAATTTAGATCATTTTTAAGGCAAGAATAAAGCCATTGGCCATTTATAAATAGGGAAATGCTATAATTTCCTTAATGTGCTGTGTAAAGGTAAGAAAGAAGAAAAGAAGGCAGGTAGGAGAAGACTGGAAAATTCCAACAGAATAATAATGATGGTTTTGACTAGAATAGTGCACTAGTTTGCTTCTCTATTGCTGTGATAAACCACTCTGACCAAATGCAACTTGGGCAGAAGAGGTGCATTTCATCTTATGAGTTGTAGGTCACAATCTATCACTGATGGAAAGCTGAGCAGGAAGTCAAAGCCAGAACTTGGAGGCAAGAACTAAAGCAGAGACCAGAAAATAAGTGTCCTGGAAGATATTTTATTTTTTTCATGCTGCTTATTTTTCTAATTGAGAACTGTTGTTTGAACAGACATGAAGAAATCCAGTAGAGAAGTAGTTGATTGAGGTTTCTAGGTAAAGATGGAAGAATTATAAATCAGGCAAGGAGACAATAATCAAAAGTTAAAAATAAGTGTATGTTGACATTCATATGACTGAATATATACAATTTTCTATTAACACATTTTATAACATTTCAAAAAGGTCATTCTGATATATGTAAATATGTTGCTGTGATTTCAATCTTGCTTTTGGAAATTATTATAAGAGCAACTTGGAAATGAAGTCCTCACTTCCCTCCTATGTATATCAAGATTTTAATTTATTCCCTGACATTTATAAAATGTTTGGGACAAATTGCCCTCCTTTCCTTCACCTATCATTTTTAATATTTTTAACTCAACAGTTTTTATGTTTAGCAACAAAATTATTGGTAGGTTATTTCATGATACCTTATGAAAAAAAAAAGAAAGAAAAGTGCATTATTCTGAACTGAAATTTAATAATCCCTTTTCTTGACTACTAGAGTCTAGAAAGAGAATTGTCCCAGCACATTTGAGTATCATAGCTCTGCGGGAAGCTGTCCTAGTCCAGACTCACCCACAGTTGAAAAATCATAGTATTTGTTCTCAGTAATTCAGTATCCTTTATAGTAGATAATCACAAAGCTTGAATAAACCTGAACTGAACTCATTGCTGATGCTGTAGGCAGAAATAGTGAACTGCCTGAAGGATTATTTGCAGCCGGTTTCAATAGCACTCTGAATTCTAGGAAAGTTTTCTATTGCTTAAAGAGAGTTCAAAGGTCTCAATGTTGGGATATAGTTGTGTTTAAATATAAATAATAAATGCTATTTGGGTTACACATCTTTTATTGTAATCTACCAAAAACCCTCCTGGGGATGTTTATGGTGTAGTTTCTTAGTGCATGTGCTTGTGGCACAAAGTAGGGCTCATTATCAGCCCCTATGACAAGGCAGAGATATGTGTACACACTGTACATTTTAAGTATGTTTGCCTTAAATTTGTAATTCTATAAGCTTTGTGACTCTAAGGCTGTTTTAGCTGTTAAATCCAGACTCCAGATCTATGTATTTAACCTCTGTGTTTGACTAGCAGTTTTACTTGACCTTCTTACAGCATAGTGTTTAATGCTAGCTAGATGGGATACAAGGTGTTACAAAAGGGCTCTCTTATTTATATCAAAGAATATATTCATGGCATGGAAATCCAGAAGCTGGACATGGACATGAGCTCTCTATTACCTCCAAACTAAAGCCAAATGGTCTCCTTCCTTTGCTGAACATAGTTATAAATGATGTAATTTATCTTTTGTAATAGCACGAAGCCTACAAAATTAATGGGCTTTTTTTTTCTTTTTTTTCTTTTTTTTTTTCTTTTCAGTTTATTGCATGAAGGAGTTACACTAGTCCAAGTTAAAAGTGGACCCCAATTTCACCAATAAAGCAAATACGGGTCTCACTGAGTCAAGCAAGACTCCACCATCAGCACCAGCTACACCTCATCTGCCTGGAAATACTGTGCAGCAGAGGCAGCCATGTGCCTGTATATCCCAAATCTAATTGGCTATTGGCTCTCTCCTTGGAGGAATAACCCATGGCTGATGCCACAAGCTTACATCCTTTACAGGTTAGGAGATGTTATAAGCCACAGTAAGACCCTGTCATATTTAACAGGGGGGAAAAATGTAATTCATGGATTAACATATCATCCAAACATATGTGTCTATGCCAAAGTAACCTACCATAACTATTAGTGCTGCTTAAATACCTATATATTTAATTGCTTGTGCTTCATTAGTAGAATCGAAAGGTTACCCCTGGACAAACTGTCAGCCCATGAAAGGAAACAGCCAGAATTGACCAGAGTCCAAGTCAACAGCTCCAGAGAGACTGGACTGTTTTACTTCTCATCCACCTGTGCCCCTTTTCTAAGCCTAGGGAACAACCTGCAGAAGAGGGGACGTGGTAGAATGTAAAGGGTCCGATTGGGGTGAATGGTGAAACTACAGCGATGTAGTCTGGACACTCATTTGATCAACTTGATTGAACAAACAACATGTCACCCCCCACTGGATGGTGGGGCTGTGGGGGTTTGGACACAACAGCCTGTAGATTGGTTTTGCACGAAGGATGCTTGTACTCATGGATTATCACTTATAGCTAAAAAAATTTAAAAAAAAACCTGAAAGATGCAGGACAGTTATGGCAGAATACATGATCTGGGATGGGGTGGGGGTGGGGGGGAGGGAAAGGGAAATATGCCTGATGTGAATTGGAAAATGATGTACGAAATGCACAAAGCATCAATAAAAAAAATTAAATTAAAAAAAAAGTGGACCCCAAATGGTTACATTATACAAGCTGTGAGGTTTTTAAGCTTGTGACATGGGACAGAGGGGAAGTTCTACTCATTGCAAGGAAACCCTCACTTAAGCTTCAGAGACCCACAAGCACTTAAAACCCATGAACTTTCAGCTAGTCGTCCTTAGCCAGTCCAATCTCTATCAGGAACTGGCATATATTCTTGCGCTGGTCACCCTGTAACTGAATTAATTCTCCATATTCTGGATGCTCAATTACAGTACCATTGCAGGCAAATTTCTTCCTAAACGCCTTCACTAGTTTCTTTTTATCGTAATCATCAGTGATCCCTTGGACAGTAGTAAGGGTCTTCCTGCCGTTTCTCTGTTGAATTCTTATATGGATATAATCCTCAGTGCCAGTAGGAAGCAGGTCATCACCCTTACTTACATCAGCAAAGGGGTCGAAAGAGTGGAGGTTCTGGATAGGGGACATACGATAAGATTCCTTTTCCTGCTGAAGGCGGCTGCGGGAGAAGGCAGGCAGGGGGGATGGAGCCTAGGGAAGCAAGGGGGCTTGAGGGGGAGGCAGCTGAGTCCTCCGTGGTGGCTCAGTGACTGGGGCGGAGGGGCGGCGCCTGTATTCACTTATATGGCAGGCCCTGCCGCCAGCGCGCTGCCCTCAAGTCCCAGCCCCACCCATGGCGTCGAGCTCAAAAATTAATGGACTTTTAAACATAAAGTTGACTATATACTGTAGGAGTCTCCATGTAGACACTGGGTAAAATCCAATATGTTATGAAGAGTTATCCGTATACAAATATTCTAAGGGACATTAAAATACACGGGGTTTTTATCATCTACCTAGTCTACATGGGTCTGGTGTATTTCAGGGCATGGAGGAGGCAGAGATAACAAGGGCAGAAAACTACTTGACCATCTAAGAACTTACATTTTAATGATGTTAAACAATTCATAAATAAATGCACGCTGAGAATCCGAAGCTCAGAGCAAGCTCATACACAGCAAAAGACATGAGGATGTCTGAGAGAAAGGATGTTATCATCTTACGAGTCACTAGAAGACACTTTCTTGATAAAAGAGGAGAAAATATGCAATTGTTTGAGAGAAAATTAGATGCAGAGGTGAAATCAAGTGTGGCACACTTAATGGCTAGCTACAGGCCAGCTGGGACTAAAGGGAGACCCTGTCTCAAAAACACACACAAAAAAAGAATGTAAAGTGAAAAGATAAGGAAATATGACATAAGAATATAAGGATTTAAGGGTAAGAAGATCTGAGTAGTCCTGACCACATACAGGCCACTGATGATTTTAAGCATTCCAGTCCTTATTATGAGTTAAATGATTTTGCACCTTAGAATATTCTAAGGTGGAAAAACACAGTAAGGCTTACATTGCAAAGAACTTAGTTGAGCTTCTAGATGAAGAATTAATAGGGGCAAGAATGTAAGTTGAGAAAGTATTTAAGACATTATTGCAGTAATCAGTAAAGAAGTGACATTGAAAGTGGAAATGAAAACCCAAACTGTTGAGGATTGAGCTTAGAACTTTAGAAGTGGATTTTCAAAAGAAATAAAGGGGAAATATAACTTTATAGATGTTAGTCTACATAAGTAGACAAGAACAGTTGCAATATTTGGAAGTCAAAAATCCTTAAATTCATATGGAAAAACACAAAACACCCCGAATAGCTAAAGCAACCCTGAGAGAAAAATGCAATACAGGGGGGATTGCTCTACCAGACTTCAAACTATATAACAGGACCATAGTCATAAAGACAGCCTGGTACTGGCACAAAAACAGATCCACTGAGCAATGGAACAAAATTGAACATCCAAATTTGAACTAATACAAAAAAACCTCAATGGAGGAAGGGTAGAAAATGCTGCTAGGAAAACTGGATCACCATTTGTAGAAGAACAAAATTAAATCCCTACCTCTCACCCTGTACAAAAATAAACTCCACGTGGATCAAAGATCTCAACCTGAAACCCTAAACCCTGAAGATGATAGAAGAAAATGTTGGCAACAACCTACAAAACATAGGCATAGGAAAAGACTTTCTAAATCAGACACCAGCTGCACAGGAAATAAGGACAACAGTTAACAAATGGGGCCACAACAAACTCAAAAGGTTCTGCACAGCAAAAGAAACAATCAAGGAAATGAAGATAAAACCCACAGAGTGGGAGGAAACCTTCACTGGTGATACATCTGATAGAGCATTGATGTCCAGAATATATAGACTACTCAAAAACCAAAGAAGTAAGGAAACAAATGACCTACTCAAAATATGGAGTAAAGAGCTGAACAGAGACTTCACCAGTGAGGAAGTAAAGATGGCTGAGAAACATCTTAAAAAGTGTTCAACATCATTAATAATTAAGGAAATGCAAGTTAAAACCACTCTCAGATATCATCTCACTTCAATACGGCTAGCTAAGATCAAAAACACAAAAGATACCAAATGCTGGAGAGATTGTGGGGAAAGGGGAACACTCATCCACTGCTGGTGGGAATGTGAACTTGTACAACCAGTATGGAAAGCAGTGTGGAGAACCCTTAAAAGACTCAAAATGAGCCTACCACCTGACCCAGTGATATCACTCCTGGGTATATACCCACAAGATGCATCCTACTGCAGAGATACATGCACATCCATGTTCATTGCAGCTCTTTTCACAATAGCTAAGAGCTGGAACCAACCCAAATGCCCCTCAGCAGAGGAGTGGATGACAAAAATGTGATACATCTACATAATGGAGTACTATTCAGCAGTAAAGAAAGATGACATCATGAACTTTGAAGGTTAATGGATGGAACTCAAAGCCATTATGCTAAGTGAAGTAACACAGTCCCAGAAAAAAAACAAGTGGTGAATGGTTTTCCTCATTTGTGGATGCTAACTCCAAATCCCCAGTTGAAGGGCAAGCTGAACAACATTATTGTTATTATTTCAGTTTATCTGAAAGCAACTATGTTGTTATAATGTAAATCTCTTTTTTTTCAAGATAAGAAAGCATTAAGTTTTTTTTCTTCCATTACTTTTTTTTTCATTTTTTTAACAATAAGTAATAATTTATGAGTACAAGCATCCTTCATGCAAAACCAATTTGCAAACAGTTGTGCCCAAACCCACACAGCCCACAGGTCCCATCATCCAGCTGGGGGGGGGGGGCTTGTATGTTCAATCAAGTTGATCAAATAAGT
>VZQC01012528.1:331205-342408 GCA_009823505.1 Rhizomys pruinosus
TTTTTTTTATTAATTTTATTTATTTCTGTATGTGTATGAACGTACTGTCTGCATGCAAGTTTGTGCACCCGTGTCGTGCAACGCCGCGGAGGTCAGAAGAGGGTATCGGATTCCCCTGGAACTGGAGTTCTCCTGGAATTGGAGTTTCAGACGGTTCTTAGCCGCCATGTGGGTGCTGGGGATCGAACCGGCGTCCTCTGTAAGAGCGGTCGGCGCTCTTAACTGCTAGGCTATCTCTCCAGCCCCGTCTGTTTCCTTTTCTAACCAATGGATCTAAACCTGTGTCATTTGAAGATGGGCTCTTCAGAGGGCAGAGTCATCCCAGTCTAGAATTTGAGGAGGAGACTTATAGTGACATTTCAAGTATTATAAAAAACATTTCTGGTGATTTCAATGGATCAGCCACTGCTCTCTAAACCTCTGTTGACCCCTTGCATGGGTAGAATTATGCTAAGATCACAGATGAGCCTCAATTTGTCTTTAAGGTACATAGGTTGCATAATTCTAAACTCTCCTTTCAAACAACAAATGAGAAGTTTCTGGAATAAAAGCTTAGTTATGTAATCTGGAAAATTTGAAATAAAGTTATTCATTTTTATTTTATGTGCATGAATGTTTGCCTGCATGTGTGTGTTACATGTATGTCAAACCCAGAGAGGCCAGAAAAGGGCATCAGATCCTTTAGAACTGAAGTGACAGACAGCTGTTGGCTGCTATGTGGGTTCTGGGCACTGACTCTGGGTCCTCCGCCAGAGCAGCCAGTACTCTTAACCACAGAATCATCTACCCAGCCCCATAATGCAGACACTTTCTTGAAGCACTCCAAATCAACTCAATTTCTTGCACATATAATTTAAATCTCTGCATCTCATCTCCCTCTGGCTCTCTACAAACTTTATCTGTTGTTCTCTAGTCTCTTTTTATCACAATTTTACAACCTCTTACCTCTTTGTCTTCTGGCAACTCTCTGTCTTTACATACCAATCACAGCCAATGCACTGGCTTCAATGCTACTATTACATTCAAGGGCCAAATCACCACAGTATCTTGTCTGAAATACTGTAATTATGTCTCAACTGTTCTTTCTACGTTCACCTTTTCACCTTTTTGCCAGTCTCACTGTTCTCAAGGCAGGGCCACCCTGATGGCTTAAAATTACAGATTCATTTCTCCTCTTTTTACTAAAGTGAGAAAAATCCCAAAGCTTGCCAGCTGATGTGAAGCCATTCTCCCTCCCGTTCTTTGCATTCTACCTATACTGGCATTTTTTGTTGATTTTTTTTTGTTCATTTCATGTATTCTATGATTATTTTGCTAAGTGGTTCTTTTTCCCAAGTCAAATCTTAGTCAAAATGCTACATGTTCATATAAGTTTTAAACAACAAATCAGACTAGATTAATTTTTTTCCTAATTACTTCAATTTCTACATCTAATCACATGTTGCTAGTATGGCTAAATCATTCATTAAAAAATAATTATATAGTAAATACAACTCCAGCTACAATAAAAGCTGCAATAACAAAAACTCTAGGTGCCATGTTTAATACAAAATTCCTACTGCTTTTCAGTTCCTTGCACAGTTGAGTTTAAAATGCCTCTGTTGAATATTTAAAACAATGAATGAAAGAATGGATGATAACATCCCATAATTGAAGTTTTTGATGGCATCCTCTTTATAATGCCTTTATACCTAGACTTCTGGATTTTACTCCCTATCTCTCTTTTTCTGTTCTAGACAGGGTGTTACTGTGTAGCTCTGGCTAACCTGGAACTCTCATTGAAGCCCAGGCTGGCCTTCAACTCACAGATCCACCTTCTTCTGCATCCTGAGTGCTGGGATTAAAGGAGTGTACCCACCAAGCCTGGCTCATCGCCTTTCTTTAACAACAGTCCTTTACTCAGTTCAGGCTTTTAACCCACATTAGGACTGGTTCCTATTTTCACACCCAATCTATCCTTTCTTGTTTTAGTGCCTCGGTTATCATAGGATTTCACTGATAGAAAGTATCTTGCTGGCTCTCCTATTGATTTTTTGCAATCTTCTTCACAGAACTGAAGAGAGGATAGATATTATAATTAGAAATTTATTTTGAAATAAAAAATGAACATTTTAGGCATTTGAACTGCAGAATTGTAATGGTGTTGATTTCCATCTCGTCCTTTTTGCTTTGTGTGATCTTAGCATTTGAGTGTCGTTACCCTAACCTTTGCGCTTTTTTTTTTTTTTTGTCATTTTTTTTTTTTGTCTTTTCGAGACAGGGTCTCCCTGAGGTCCCAGCTGTCCTTGAACTCACCCTGTAGATCAGGTTGGCCTTGAACTCGCAAAGATCCACCTGCCTCTGCCTCCCAAGTGCTAGGATTAAAGGCATGTGCCACCACGCCCAGCTACTTTTTATTCTTAGGTCATCAAAATTGGCTTTCAGCTTGTCAGTGTCCAGGAAGATATGTAGAGAGATGAAAGGTACTGTGAAAATGTTCTGTGCTCATCTTACTGTTTTTCCTTTTAAGCAGTATATTTTGTGTGTCCGGTGGCCCTACCGGCCACCATGCACGGCTTTTTTTGTCATTTTTAAGTAATTCTTATTTGCTATGGTTTAATGTCCTATAACTACCTTATTTGCCTTTGAACACAAATATCTTTGTCTCTGTGTAGATGACTGAATTATTGTGGAATGTCATATTCCAGTGTGGTTTATCTAGTCCCACTGTCTCTGTGTAAAACTGGACTGCCAATCCATTCATCACAATCAGGGAAGCGTCCCTAAGGAGTCTCTCAAACTGAGTGCAGTCTTTTCCTATGCACCCAATTGTCATATTTTGATTGAGGGCTCTGTCAGTTCTTCCATATGCAGATTGAATATTTGTAAATGCAGTGAGTTTGTGCATGTATTGATTTCCTTTTCAAAGTATGTTTCATCATAATTCAATTCTTGTCCTCAGGTAACAGGATCACAATTAGAAATGGCAACTCAGCACAATCTAAGCTCTATTGGTTATGGTAGAAGTATCACATGCTGATTCTACACTGGTACTTTCTTTAAGCAATGTGTCTATCTACATATATTTCCAATGATATAGAAGTTTATCCTTCTCTTGGTTCTGTGAATTCTCTCACACTTGCCTTTTTCTATTTCTTAATTGATAAATACTTTCTCCTTATTTATTTTGTACTCCCCCATATTTCATATTATGCTAATTTATTGATATTATAATGCAGTAACTTTACTTTCTAAATGAGAAAGCATAAGGAAATATTTAGTGGTTATATATGGAAAAACCAACAATACACAGTGATAATTACAAAATGACCTTGGTTGCTTCCTTTCTGGCAAACCACAAAATGTTTAAGGAAATGAAATAGATGCATATGTAATTGCAAGAGAATTCCTCTAAAGTGATATTCATGTTGAAATAAAAGTTTAGAGTATAGAGCCGTATTGCCCACATACAAAATCCCAGCACAGACTCCAGATTATATATGTAATATTCAAATTACATATATAATATGCAAATTACAATTATGTACCAGAGTTTTCAAGTGTTACTTCAGCAGACACCTCCAGTAATATTACTGAATAGATAAATCAAAGAATGAAGAGACTTTAGAATGTGATTTTTCCCATTCACCACTTTTTACAAGGAGAAATATAGTATTTTACAAGTGTAAACAGGGACTGTGGGTGTATCTCAACAGTAGAACACGTGGCTGGCATGATCAAGGCCCTGGGTTCCATCTCTAGCATTACAAATAAAAACAAGCATGACTTGGAGATATATAAGAAGAACATTAAATATGTAATTTTATGGCTTCAGTTCCTGTAGAAAAGAAAATTTTTTTTTTTTTTGTCTTTTTGAGACAGGGTCTCCCTGTAGCTCTGGCTGTCCTGGAACTCTGTAGACCAGGCTGGCCTCGAATTCACAGAGATCCACGTGCCTCTGCCTCCCAAGTGCTAGGATTAAAGGCGTGTGCCACTATGCCCGGCATTTATTTATTTCTGTGTATCAATATACTGTCTGCATGCAAGTTTATGCACCGGTGTCATGCAATGCCGCGGAGGTCAGAAGAGGGTGTAGGATTCCCCTGGAACTGGAGTTCTCCTGGAATTGGAGTTTCAGACGGTTCTCAGCCGCCATGTGGGTGCTGGGGATCGAACCCGGGTCTTCTGTAAGAGCCGTCGGCACTCTTAACCACTAGGCCATCTCTCCAGCCCAAGAAAATCATTCTTTTATTTTTAAAATTCCCCTCTGGAGCTGGACATGGTGATACATGCTGTTAATCCTAGAACCTGGGAGGCAGAAACAGTAGCAGGCACATCTCTGTATCTCCGAACATTTAGTGAAGCCATTTCTTTAAAAGAACTATATCTATATCCCTGTCTGTATCTATCTACATCTATATTTATCTATATTTTATCTGTATCTGTATTTCTATCTATCTATTTATCTCCATTAAATGTTTGATTTCAATTTTGAAGGGATTTGTGTGTGGGTTTGTTTGTTTGTTTGTTCATTTGTTTGTTTGTTTTTTGAGACAGGGTCTCCCTGTAGCCCCAGCTGGCCTGGAACTCCTGTAACTCCCTATGTAGACCAAGCTGGCCTTTATCTCACAGAGATCTGCCTGCCTCTGCCTCCCAGGGTGCTAGGATTAAAGGCTTCTACTACCACTCCCAGCACCATTTCTATTTTTAATATCATCAAATTATGCTACAGTTCCATTTGTGTTTTAAGTCATTCATCAATTGATTTTTCAATCAACTATGCTTCATACATCAATTTTTAACTGTATCATAGACCATTAATACCTAAATTATACCATAGGAAAGTAAATGAAGATGTTACAGTAGAAGTGAATATGGTTACATCAGCTGTTTACAGTACATCTGATATAAGAACTAAATAAATATTAAGTCCTGAAACATGTAATATAAATGGATTCAGATGGGGGGATGGACAAATGGCTCAGCAGTTAAGAGCACTAACTGCTCTTGCAGAGGACCTAGGTTCAGTTCGCAGCTCCCACATGGAGGCTAATATCCAACCATAACTCCACTTACAGAGTACTTATTGGTCGCCCTTTTCTGACCTTTCGAGGCATTGCATGGCATTGGTGCACTTACATATATGCAGACAATATATTCACACAAAATAAAATGGACTTGGAGAAAAAAGTGATTTTCTACACCTCAGCCCAAAGCCTGATTCCACACAGAGTATGGATGGAATACAGCATATTTAAGACTTCACATTTCAAAGGTAGCATAAACAGTCTTCCTTTTCTGAGCATTCTTAAGAGTTTATACATATTAACGTCTTTGAGAAGATAAATAACTGGCAATTTTAGGAGTCACTTCAATATTTTATTTCTTCTTTTATGTAGCATTATGAAAATATGTCATGTTTATGCTAGTATAATTGAATTAATCAATTTAAATATAAATGTTATTTGTTAATATGATAAGTGCCAGAGCATAAATATGAAATAGCTATGATATATTTTGAATACTGATATTTTAAATCATTTGAAAGAATGATTAGTGTAGTTAATGTAACCATATTCGAAGAAGAGAAATACTTAAAATGGCCATTATTAATAATTATACTGGAAGATAGTGGATAAAATTTGTTTATTCTAGGTTGAATCTGATAATAGGTCTGTAAATAGACTTGAATTAAAATACTGGTAAGTCAGGTGTATGCAATACCATGTTAACCAAGCAGATTTCACTCTAATATAAACAAACCTCAGGATCAAATGAGATATGGATTTATTTGTGCCCACTCTTCATAAGGATATTTGGGTACACACATTTCTTTTTTTTTTTCATAAATTTATTTTTGTTTTTTAACAAATCTAGACCCGTGTTCCCACCCATTCCCCCACCCCGCCAGAGCTCATGCATTCTGCCAAACATGCTTTTCATCTCTTTCTCAATCTTTCTCAATATTCTCCATGAGGAAGTTGACTGTTTTGAGCAGAAGTTCACTGTTTCAGTCAGTTCTTTGATGCAGTCTTTTCTGTTGTTGTTGCTGTTGTTGTTGTTGTTGTTGTCGTTGTTTCCAATATGCATCACTCCAAACTGCTTTGGACAAAAGCTCAGGGCGCCCTACACAAGAAATACAACTAGGTAATTGGCGCTAGCATCCACAGATGAGGGATACCATTCGTCGTTTGTTTTTCTGGGACTGTGTTACTTCACTCAGCATGATGTCCTCTAGCTCCAGCCATTTTCCTGCAAAGCTCGTGATGTCGTCTTTCTTTACTGCTGCATAGAACTCCATTGTGTAGATGTACCACATTTTCTCTATCCACTCGTCAGTTAAGGGGCATTTGGGTTGGTTCCAGCTCCTTGCTATTGTGAAGAGAGCTGCAATAAACATGGCCGTGCATGTATCTCTGTGGTGGGGTGAGTCTTGAGGGTACATGCCCAGGACGGGTACACACATTTCAAAACATCCCAAATCAACTGCCACCAGCAATAAATAACTCTTTATTCTCTCTCTCTCTTTCTCTCTCTCCTCTCTCTCCCTCTCCCTCTCCCTCTCCCCCCCAAACTTCTCTCCCCCTCCTCCCCTCCCCTTCTCCCTCTCCCTCACTTTAGGGACTGAACCTAAGGCTTTTAAATTCAAGGTAAATCCTCTCCTGCTGAGCAACGCTCTTAGTCTCCTCATTTGCTTCAGGTATTTGTACATTGTCCTATACCTACCTTGCTTCTAATACATATTTGTATATTGTCCTTGCTTCTAATACATATTTGTTCTATTTTATTTTTTGCCTTTTTGAGACAGGGTCTCCCTGTAGTCCCAGCTGGCCTGGAGCGCACTATGTAGGCCAGGTTGGCCTTGAACTCAGAGATATTTGTTCTACTTTTTATAAGATAAATTGATCACTATTTCCCAAGACAATTTTTCAAATACATCAAAGCAGCTATATCCAGTTGAATTTTCTGTTTTCCAGGGAAATAGTGCTTAGATCCCAATTCTTTCCAGCAGATCCTTGCTTTTTTACTCCTAGACATGGTTTCAGGCACGTCAATAATGCTATTGAAATGTGGTAATCACAAATGAATGTAATTGCACTTCCCAAGTTTCGCCTAGGAACAGACCATTTTGTTTTCTTGATGCATAACTGTGTTTTTAATGAATAACAGTGTTTAGTTAGACTGGGGCAATTAGGAGGCATAATTGAAGAAATTCATTTTATTTCATTTCAACTACTATTATATTAAAATAATATAAGTGGGAAGTGTGTCTGTACATTGGTGCATGCCTTCTCTTTAAACTATCTTCTCTTTATTTCATACATCAGAAGAACATCTCAGGTTATATATGGTAAATTAAAAAAAAAATAACTGTTAAATGTCTTAATTGTGTATGTTGAATTAATTATACAAATAGTGTATCTCATGCCAAAAGAAACCAATTTAAGCCTAAATGTGCATTAAATATAATTTAAACAAGGAAAGAGAAGTAATCACTTTTAGAATTATGTAAGTGATATGTAGAAATGAATAGCACCCTACTTAGACCATCCTCAAGATGACATATGTGATTTATGAACTCTCCTCAGTATAAGCTACATACAGACATGTAAAAGAGCTTTGTTTTATAAAGTTATGAATTTAAGTTTTTCAATTGACTTTGATTTGAGTACCAACAGCCACAGCACTGCTATTTCAAGTGAGCCTGATGGTGGAGAAAATTCAGTTGTATGAGATGACTTCAGATGCAGCTTCACAGTCTCAGCAGCTGTGGGCTCCTAGGACATACTGCTGATCTGCTTTAAAATAATCAAACTCTGAGCCTCATGCTCATACATTAATTATGTTGGAAATTCTTATACAAGGCAAAGAAAAAAACTTAAAGACAAATGAAACCAGCTACATCCTAGAGCATACTATTATATTCAGTGGAAAATGACAGGTAAAATACCAACTCGGGCAAGGGAAAGATATTTGAAATACGTATAGGCGAAAAGCATGTTAACAGGAGTGGTTTCATAAAGCCCATTCAAACTCATATATTTGTATCATTCTGGGTACTCAGTTATTAGTCAGAAATTCAGAGACAGTCCACGAAAAAATACCAATCTATTCTGTAGAATTTATAGATCCATTGAATAAAAAGGCATGCATTTTTTTCCAATGAAACACAAATGTATTTCAATGAATGGCTGAAAGCCATGTGAATTCAAGAAGGGAAGTTTGTTAGATGAGCTTTATAAAGCTGCTGGGACTTATTTATAAAGGTTCAAGTCAGAGAGGATTGAGGTCAACAGTAATGAGAGAGAAGAGCCATTAGGGTCTGCTGGAAAATTGCAGCCCTAAATAGACAATGATAATTACACTCTACAACTCCTGGCCAAGGAGCACTTCCTGGAGGGAAGAAGCATGTCTGACTGCTAAAAAAAAGGAATGAGCTACATGTGAGGCAGAGTCCTAGAGTAGCCAGAAGGGAAGCCTGCCTGATTCTTCCCATGTGAGAAGGAGTGTGCCTAGCAACCCTGCAGATTTGAGATCAGTTTACTGCCCTAGGTGAAAGGTTTTCACTAGCTCTCTGTTAACACACTTGAGAATTGTACAGTAGCATGCTTTGGCTTTATCAGAATATAGATTTTAGCATATCTGTGAGAATTTCCCACATCTTTCTCCTTTAACTCTTTGCCTTTCTTTTATTCCTCTCCAAGTTGGCATCAGAGATCCTAGCATTGAAGACAGGAAGAACATCAGTCTGCAGCCAGGTCTATTTATTGCTGGCCTCTGAAATGCTGTATTTTCCAAGGAGTGGATGGTACTCACTCTTGAGTGTTGAGACCTGACCCAAGGTTCTAGCTGAACACCTTATGATCTGTGGGTTGCTATGGCCTGTCACAGGTAGCCCAGCATGTCTCAGTTCATGCTCTCACAGGGATCAGAGTACTCATGTTGAGTCTATCTGCTGGTCTACAAGTCAGGAAGGCTACATGAAGGCCATCACTTCAAGCTGTCCTCAAAGCAATTTCATTTTCATTTTTGGTAGACTTTTGTCATATCCTGAGTCTAAAAATTTTAGAGCTTCCCACATGATACCTGGAAAATTCTACCAATTGCCCTAAATGAACCTCAGCTCACCTGTATGTATACAGGTATTTCTAAGCCCTTCTCTGACAAGGTGCAGTCTGACAGAGTGTGGTACTGAGAAGGCTTGAGAGAACACTTACAGAAAAGACACCGGTGTCTATACAACCTCTCTTCTCTTCCCACAGCTCTCAAGGCTCAACTCAGGACTCGAAACCAGCAGATTGGACTCTTGCAATGTTCATTGAATTAAACTTCTTCAAGATAATTATAAAAACTGTTAATCAACCAAGTGAACACAGATGATTTATTTCTACATACTTGTTTTTCTAGAACTAATTAGACGGTAAAGTTATTCTTAGAACTCTGGGCTAGACAGGGGTGTTTTATTTTGTTCGTTTGTTTGTTTGTTTTATATAGTGTATGAGTATTGAAAATGGAAATATTTATGTAATTAGGAATTGTGGTACCAATAAGAATAAAAATGGATGATTTCCTAAACAATCACTTTATTATCCACTCAGGCTAGGTTATTAACTTAGA
The DNA here is from genome assembly GCA_009823505.1 of Rhizomys pruinosus. Lineage (NCBI taxonomy): Eukaryota > Metazoa > Chordata > Mammalia > Rodentia > Spalacidae > Rhizomys > Rhizomys pruinosus. The sequence continues at coordinate 340,803 of VZQC01012528.1, forward strand.
CTCAGTTTGCTACTGTTCATTTCTCTGTTGTTCTACATTGATAAATGAGCTGACTGAAATCATGTTAGTCTTCAACATCCCTAAGCACAATTTGTAGTTCTATGAAAAATCTTTTGGTGAATTTGCTCCACCATTTTCCCAATGACTTCAAAGCTCTTGTGATTTCCCTACACCTACCACTGATCACGTCTGGCAGTGTTTTGCTTTTACTCCACTGAAGACTCAGAAGCAATCCAAAGAAAATTCTCTGCTTTGTCTTCTACCACACTGCTGCTTTCATCCTCAAAAATCTACCTTGCAAGTATCATCAGAGTGGCCTGATTTGTGTATTTAAATGAAGAGACCAGATCATTTTATTCACTAAGTGACTTGCCATGACAATTAAGATACAATTTAATACTCTCTCACAAGTTTACAAGGTCATACAAGGTCTTTTCCAAGGGGATGGGGACACAGCTTAGCAGGTGAATGTTTGTACCATGAGGACCTGTGTGCATGCCCAACACTCAAGTAGAAAAGCTGGGCATCGGGGCTGGAGAGATGGCCTAGCGGTTAAGAGCGCCGACCGCTCTTGCAGAGGACCCGGGTTCAATCCCCAGCACCCACATGGCGGCTTAGAACCGTCTGAAACTCCAATTCCAGGAGAACTCCAGTTCCAGGGGAATCCGACACCCTCTTCTGACCTCCGCGGCATTGCACGACACGGGTGCACAGACCTGCATGCAGACAGTACATTCATATACATACAGAAATAAATAAAATTAATTAAAAAATTTTTTTTAAATTAAAAAAAAAACAAATATATTGTGGCTATAAAGTGCAGCCTTTGCTTCCCTATGCAAAGGACTGACTGATCTGGGACTAGAATCACCTGGAGAAAGTCTCAGATTAGGTTGGTCTGTGGGCCTGTCTGTGGGGAATTATCTTGATTCCATTAATTAATGTGGGAAGACTCAGCCTCCAAATGGGCAGTACCATTCCCTGGGTTTGAGTCCTGACCCTGATGAGTAGGTCAAGCAAGCTGAGCATTAAACAGGCATGCATTCATTCTCTGGTCCTGATTGTGAATGTGATGTGACTAGCTGTTTGAAGTCCCTGCTGCCTTAACTTCCCTGCTATGATGGTCTGTGCCCTGGAATTGTAAACTAAAATAAACACTTTTTCCTCTAAGTTTCTTTTTCCAGGGATTTTATCACAGCAACAGAAATGAAACTAGGATATCAGTGAATCTAGGCCTAACATTCCACTGCTGTGTAGACATCAGCCATTTGTGCAAGGCAGGGGCTGCCTTCAAGATGGTTCTGGAAGAGTGAAGTGGGAGTATATTTGGGGTGGAAATGTTCAAACAAGGAAAAGGGATGGGGGATGGGGAGATGAGGGAATGGTGGGGGGGTCACATAAACTGAAGGGGTTATGTGAAAACCACTCAGTTATCTACTACCTGGTGATTCAATTAAAAATAAAAGAATCTGAAGGAAGATACCCCACAAGATTGCACAATGAAGGTTCTAGAATCAGTCACTAAACAAAAACCCGATGCCAAGTGTGGGATGTCCCCATAGGAGTCATTTGTCAGAGAGGTCCCTCCCCACAATAATACACTCTA
>VZQC01012528.1:344255-465888 GCA_009823505.1 Rhizomys pruinosus
AAAAGGAGCTAGATACTGGCATTTGAACTAACTGGGAATATAAAATGCTAGTTGTTTTATTTATAGTTTGTATTGGGTTGGTCTCTATGTTTTTCTGAAATACACAACATCACAGTGTAACACTTTCTTTAACTTGTAGGACAATTTAAAGGAATTAAGCTTAAATTCTTACTTCCCAAATAAGTAGAAGTCTTAGTCCAGTCATATAGCGTTAAAGAGCAAAGTGTTTATTGGGTAAAATTTATTTAGCAGGTACTCAACTCTACCCAAGCTTTATCCACCAAATATAGGAAAATTTAAAGCTTAGTGAATTGTTTAGATTAGTTAAATTTAGGTGTAGGTTTTGGTGGAAATGGTAATACAACTGAACTAATTGTGAATATAAAATGTTAATTGGTTTTATTTATAATTTGTACTGGGTTAAGGTATACAAATGGCCTATATAGTTTTTCTGAATAACACAACATCACATTATAACACTTTCTTTTACTTGTAGGACAATTTAAAGGAACTAAGCTTAAATTTCCTTCCCAAATAAGTAGCATACAGTCAATGAGAAACAGTTTGGGTAAATTTAATGAAAGCTTATGCCTTGGCTCCTGTTTATGGGTATGTGTAATACAACTTAGGCATCTATAGGTCAACACATAAAAACCGAAAAAAAAAAAAAAAAGAGGGAGGTGGGAGGTGGGGTACTATCCTTTCTGGGATACAAATAGAAAACTCTGTGTTCCAATCCTATTGATAAATTTTCAATTTTTCTGATCTTGAAACTAACAATGGGAGGAGAATTTTATGTTCCCACAGGTAAAAATCACCAAACTGCATTTTTAATTTGGACTGGAGAGGTCAGGTTTGGGACGGTAAAGCCCTGACTCAGAGACAGGTTAGATTTGTGAAGACAAATACAATTCCCTGTATTTTTTGAAATGCCAGTCAGACAATAAAAAAAAAAAAAAACTCAGCTCTCCCCTGCTGCAGGATTGCTAAAAGAAGTGGGTGGGCTACAGGCAATTGTAAAACATTGACAAAAAGATAAGGTTGGTCAGGAGACATCCTGGAGAGGGGATGCTGAAGGTCCATAACTAATTGGTTTTTCTTGGACTTGTTCTGGGCCAGGGTTCAACCACTAAGATGGAGTCACTAAAACAAACTGGAGTGGACACTATCACATTTTGGGGGTACAGTCCTGGCCAGTCAGGTGTCTCTTGGAACCTTATGAGCCTTGGAACTGTGCCCCTGGAATCCTGTCTAGAACTCTGTCTGAAACTGTATCTGGAATCAGATCTCATAATTTTATCAGAATCTATTACTACAGCTTCAATTTTGAGGAAGTACAAACTAAACTCCAGTCTTATCAGACAGTATGTTCTTCCATCCTGTTTCAGAATATCTCATACACAATGTCAAGCTTCTTTCTTTTTTTTTTAATTTTTATTTATTTCAGTATGTGTATGAATGTACTGTCTGCATGCAGGTGTGTGCACCCGTGTCGTGCAATGCCACGGAGGTCAGAAGAGGGCGTCGGATTCCCCTGGAACTGGAGTTCCCCTGGAATTGGAGTTTCAGACTGTTCTCGGCCGCCATGTGGGTGCTGGGGATCGAACCCAGGTCCTCTGCAAGAGCGGTCGACATTCTTAACCGCTAGGCCATCTCTCAGCTTCTTTCTTAATCTTCACTGTGTTCAATCAAAATGCGTGCATTGGCTCTCAATGTTTTGATATGTTAATTCTCAAGCATACACAAATTCTTACATTCTTTTATTGGCTGGAGTAGCACATCAAGGTTCCCAGGAAAGAAGATCAGGTGTCCAGGTCACAATACACAAGTTATGGTTTGGGAAAGGTTAATTAAAGTTCATTAGTCCAGATTACATTTAATTTACTAAAGTCACACACACACACACACACACACACACACACCCCACACACACACACAAGAACCTTGTTTTCATAAACCTCTATAATATAATCTTTTGCAGTGGTTTTTCCAAACAAGTGAGCGTGTCCTATGCCATGTGCTTTCGTTACATTTCTTTTGAAAAGTAATGTATTATTTTTATTTTGTGTTTTATTTTGTGTTTGTGAGCATTTTGTATGTTGCTTGCATATATGTAGGTGGACTTGTGTTCTTCTATGCCTGCAGATGTCAGTAGAGAGCAGTGGATTCCCCTGGAACTCGAGTTACAAATGGTTGTTAGCCACCATTTGGGTGCTGGACACTGAACCTGGAATCTCTGTGAGATCAGCCAGTGCTCTTAACCACTGAGCCATGTCTCTAACTCTTTTCCTTCTATCTGTAATATTTTTCCTGCTGGAAATTCATGTAGTTCCTTTATTTCTTCGGAAAAGACTTTCTGGTCTTTGAAGTAGTTCTGCTATTTCCTAGTAGCACTTAATGAAAGCTTGCTTATTTTCCTGCTATACGCATGTAGAACAGGCTGATCTACACGTGTCATAAAAATAATTTTTAATGGATATTTAAGTCGATGAATCTTTCACAGAAGGATTAATACCATGTGACAATTTTCTCATTACAAGCAAGTAAGGGAATTAAAAATGATAGAAATAACATCGCTGTAGTGAAAGATTTCAATAAATATCATTTGTCAGTGTTAATGGCTATTTGTAACTGACTATCTTAATTGGGAAAAGTGTCCGAGATGAGATTAAATACAGAAAACAAACAAAACAAAAAGCCTATGATCCTCATGTGGTTCAATTAGTTTTTAAGTACTTTGCAGCCATAAAATTGACCATGCCCCACTTAGCCATTTTGCAATTATTTCCCCTTTCTCACATTTATCTGGAACAATACTGATCTGCTCACACTAATAGCAGACAGTCCCCCGTTGGCTGATCTGTAATATCATCCATAATAGTCTTATCTGAAAGAGTTGTTTATAGGAATAAAATAAATACAATGCTAAAGTTTTATTTTACCATTGACCTAGTCACACACTGTGGCTACTCTTAAAATCCATTTTGAGCAAGACTCAGAGCTCTGTTCATAATCTCAGAACAGATCACTAGGGTGTCTATTGATTTCAGATCAACTTACTGGAGCCAGCCTTTTGTTTTTCCTATGTAATTTTGGCATATCAGTTTCCTATAGAAGCCAGGGGTTCATGAAATAATGTGGGGAAAGCAATAAGAAGAGAGAGAGAGAGAGAGAGAGAGAGAGAGAGAGAGAGAGAGAGAGAGAGAGAGCAAGACCACATAATGTTCAAAGCTGAGGAGGTCTGCCTTAAAGTCACTTAAAAGCTCAGGTGAAATTCCAGGTGGGTCTCTTTTGTTCTATTTACTGCACTGCTGGATGTTGAACTTGGCAGTTAGGAGTCCCTTTGCCTTCTGATCAGCTGTGGTTCGAATCCATTCTTCAACTCAAAAAATAGTTAGACAATAATTTAGAAGCACATAAATCAAGGCTAAAAACAGTTTGGATGCCAATTGTGTTTAAAAAGACCCTGTGTTTCAAATAACTGCAATTTAACTGTGCATTCACTACCCACTGAAAATAAATTGTACATATTTTGTTTTACTTTAAATGTCTTTATTCAGCCCAATTTTATTCATATTCAGTGCAGCTTTAACAGTCTACATGATTCCTGTTCATGGATTAATGAGAGCTGCTTTTTCTTCTTCTTCTTCTTCTTCTTCTTCTTCTTCTTCTTCTTCTTCTTCTTCTTCTTCTTCTTCCTCTTCTTCTTCTTCTTCTTCTTCTTCTTCTTCTTCTTCTTCTTCTTCTTCTTCTTCTTAAAAGAATGCTATGTTGGCTGTCTAAAGCTGTTCTTTTTTTTTAAACAGAAGGAAATGATGTCTTTCAAATGCACAAAGGAGTTACATCATTAATTGTAGAAAATCAGTTATTTTCAGTTAATTTCAGTTTAGCATGCATATGGTTAATGCTGGGCAGACCAGTGACCTTTCTCAGAGTCCTGAGATGGTGGCATTAATTATGTATATTGCTTACACCTGTGGAAAATCAGCCTACTCTTCTGAAGAAAATAAGAAAATTAAATGTTAAATTCAGGCTGCTTTGAGAGGCCCTTTTTAGTTGTGCCTCCCATCATTTGACTGAGTACTCCATATTCAATCCTGCTTATTTTCATGCAGATTACTGTGTATTGTATGAATCAGATTAAAAGTGAATGCTTTCTTGGAAATCCTACAGCTGTCAGTCTCTATAACATAGTCAGAGAAAGGAGGAGAAAACTGCTGTCTGTTAGTTATGGAAATATGACCTAAAATCCATCGCATTACTACTGAGAACCACAAGATACCATTTTCCAGCCACAAAAGATAGTGATTTCTTAGGGGCAGGAAGAATCTTTTTTCAAGGTTCTTGTATGGCTTTTCATATTTTTTGTTGGTATTTATGTTAGGAAGAGTACATATCTTGGCTGAGAAGAAAGATGGAGAATGCAGGAGCTTGGTTTCTGAATGTGTATCCTGTGTTCACAGCCCACCTGCTCTTTACCAGATGTTTGAGCTTGGAGATTTCTCTTAGCTACACTGGCCCCGTCTGTACAATGAAGTCAATGAGATTAACAGCATGGACACAGTAAGGAAGCCGCCCTGATAAATGCCAGTGATAGTTTTTGCAAGTTTTACTGGGTGACCGAATCAAGTGAAGCTAATGTTCACTACAGTCATCACCATTTATGGTCTATGTTCCCTGTCTGCACATCCTCCTTCCTAACAATTTGTCTTCTATCCCTATGGAGCAAAAATTCAACACCTGTGCCATCCTTCTCTCTAATGAAAGTTAGATGGAATGGGCTCAAATATCTTTCTGGTGCAATAGTCCTGTAGCGATCTGGACTAGTGGTATTTCCTGACTAGACTTTTCAAATAATCTTGTACTCATTACAGTGAGACAGATCTAGATAAGCCATAAAGTCAATTGACAATCTGTGAATTACATACTAAGAGACTAACAGTATGAATCAGAAAAATAACGTATCAAAGCAAACGTATTCTTCCAAACAGCAAATGAGAAACATCTATAAAAAGACCTCCACAATAAAAGCATACTTCTAGGAAGTTTAAACATCAAAGTGATGTTTGTCGTCACCTTTAGAAAGAGAAGTGTCATGTGAAGTGTAGCCAAAAAGGGACCTTTTGTTTTCTCTGTAAATATAAAGATAAATCACATTATACTCCATACATGTCTACAATATTTATTTTTAAATTATCAGTTACAATAAATATAATTAAAAGATTGATTTGGCACAATACGTCCTAACAGGAATGACACAATGAATGAACTCCAGAGGGGGAGGGAGCCTGTGGAGGAGGGGGTTATGTTATGTATGAAATATAGAAAAATTCAAATAAACTAAATAAAATAAAGGAATAAAGACATAACACAATGTTACATTTACCAGAACTTTTTGAAGAAAGAATGCATATGTTTTGTAATAAAAAGTACATTAAATAATACCTAAATATTTGAGCTGTGAATGTGATGTCTTAAGTAAAATTACTAATTTCGTGTACTCAATTTTTAGAAAAATATTTTTATTTTCTGAGAATTTATTTATTTATTTATTTATTTATTTATTTAATTTATTTTTGGTCTTTTCGAGACAGGGTCTCCCTGTAGTCCCAGCTGTCCTGCAACTCACTCTGTAGACCAGGCTGGCCTTGAACTCACAAAGATCTGCCTGTCTCTGCCTCCCAAGTGCTAGGATTAAAGGCATGCGCCACCACGCCCGGCTTCTCCGAGAATTTCTAACAATGTATTTTGATGATAATCACTTTTGACTCCCCCTCTTCTTGCCCTTTTTTGTGTTTTATTTTTTTTTTAAGTGTAATAATCTGTCCTTTCCATTTGTGCCCTCCATGTACTTCTGGGTATGAGGTCATCCACTGGAGCTGAACCAACCAACTAAGACCCACATCCTTCTCCCTCCCCCAGATGCTGTCAATTGTTCATACCTCCTCAGTTAGGGATGGGGGCTCATAAACACCCTCCATGCTAAAAGGCTGATTGGCTTGATCTTGTGCAGGTCTTGTGAAGGCCACAGCTGCTAACAGGCATTCATTAACAAAGCTCCCTTGCCATGTCCAGAAGACACTGTCTTTATCTGATTCTCCATGAGCTCCCATGCTTGCAATTTTCCTGCCCTTTTTCTATGTTGGTCCCTGAGCTTGGGGGAAATAGGTGTGATATTCCACAGTCATTTGTGCTCTGCACTTTGACCAGTTGTGAGTTTCTGTATTAACCACACCCTACTAAACAAAGAAACTTCTCTGATTGCATCTGACAGTTGCATTAAATGAAAGGCACAGAGATATAAATTTAGAAGCCAGTTTAATACTCTGTTCATCCAGAAAATAAAACAAAAGCAGATTCATCCTTGGGATATATGACCTCCCCCAACCTTGAATTCTTGGTCTGATTTGAGGTACCAAGCATGTATTTCCTCCTGTGGAGTAGGCCTTTAATCCAACTAACAAAACAAAACAAAACAAAACAAAACATGATTGGTTACTTCTGTAACAGTTGTGTCACTATGGCCACCATAGGCCTATCCTGCTGGGCCAGTCATTACTGCACCTCATAGGGTTCACAGCTGGGTAAGACTATTGATAACTATTTTACCCACAACAGCCTGCATAGTACCTTCCAGTACTATGAGACTTAGTAAACAAGGAGGAAGATTCCTGGTCAGCACAGACTTGGTTTCTCCATGTTCTGCTGTGTGTGGTTTGTTCAGCAATAGGGTCTTACCATCAAGTACAAGTGGGGAACTCAGAGCAATGATGATATCCTGCATCATTTAGGGTTCTCCAGGCCATCTCTGATCAACAACTACACAGGAGGTATCCCATATCTGGCCCTGGGCTTCTTTGACAAGTCATGGCTTCTGGGATGAGTATAATTCCTTGTGTAGGGTAACTCATATATACATATGAAGCTTATAAAGGATTAGGTTTCCATATGGAAACCTTTTTCAAATGTCCTTAGAGATATCTAGCCTTCTCCCAGCTCCATTCTCTGCCCTACCCCATCTTCCCTTTTACTACGTAAACCTTTTCCTCCTATATTTTCCTTTCCCCTTCATTTCACCTATGGTCTAAAAACATAGTTTTTGTTTTGTTTTGTCTCTTTGAGACAGAGACTCCCTGCGGCCCCAGCTATTATCCTGGAACTCACTTGGTAGACCAGGCTGGTCTTGAACTCACAGAGATCCGCCTGACTCTGCCTCCCAAGTGCTGGGATTAAAGGCATGCACCACCATGCCCAGTCCTAAAAACATAGTTTAAAATATTATATATACATCTTGCTTTTGTTCTGCCTTGAGAGGGTTCATTAAATGATAGTGACAAACATAAAAGTGGAAACAATGCCTAAAATATTTAGACCCTGATAATTCTGAGTTTCTAAGCAACATTTTTTGTAAGAATAATATGATATATTATTTATTTTTTTATTGATGCTTTGTGTATTTCATCCATCATTTTCCAATTCAGTTCAGGCATATTTCCCTTTCCCTTCCCCCCCATCTCACCCAACCCCATCCCAGATCATGCATTCTGCCATAACTGTCCTGCATCTTTCTCTCAGTTTTTTTTTCATTTTTTAGCAATAAGTGATAATTTATGAGTACAAGCGTCCCTCGTGTAAAACCAATTTGAAGGCTGTTGTGCCCAAACCCCCACAGCAACATTTTTTAAAGATGACTTGAGGCAGTAGGCCCTTAGGATGGGAAAAGAGACAACACATTAACAATGGAAATTATGAAATGTCAGATGAATGGATGGAGTTGGAAATAATCACTCCAAGTGAGGTAACCCAGATCCATATATGATTGGTAACTTTGAATCTTTAAATACATGTGAATAAATTGGAGCACCCATAGAAGTCAGAACAACCATAAATGGCTGGAGGTGAGATTTCACAGGAGGGTGGGGGTGTAGAGCACAGGCCATAGGAAGGTGGTAAGGGAGGATAATAGAACAAGAATGGATAAATGGCATGGGGGATGGGAAGATGGGAACGGGAGTACAGGAGGGATAACTAGCAGTAAGACTTTAGAATAAGCCATAGGTAATCCTGCTACTGAAGAAACTTCCCCAAATACATATTATACGTACATAAAGTTTAAAAGGAGTTACCCTGTAATGGGGAACAATGCCTCCCTTAGAAACCACAGGCTATCAAATAAAAAGACCAGTGTCTTTTAATTGATTAACTCATAAACAGACACCACCTACTAGCTGATAGTTCATTGTACAGAAGTCTTTTGTGAAACTTCTTACAATGTTACTAAATCTTAACATGGTGTATCCACGTGGTATATTCACATTTAGTAAATGTTACTAAATATTAACTAAATATTCACATGGTGTATCCATGTGAATATTTAGTAACATTGTAAGAAGCTTGAAGATTTCAAGCTTTCTTATAGACTTTGTACTTTCAAAGTTACCACAAAAGTATATATTACATACTATATGTTACAATAATAAATGCTGTTCTAGGGATACTACATAAAGCTGATAACCCTAATATAATAATTTTATAAACAAAGTTCTTAACATTTATAGATATTGTGCTACATAGCTTTTGATAACCTGAGTAGAGGAAACTTAATTTAAGGAATTGTCTCCATTGGATTGGCCTGTGGTCATGTCCCTGAGGCATTTTCTTGACAGATGAGGGATGTGAAAGGCCCAGACCACTGTGGATGTCATCACCCTTGGGAAGGTGGTCCTGTATTGTATAAGAAAGCAAGATGCGCATGGGCCAGAGGAGCAAGCTTAGTAAGCAGCTATCCTCCATATTCTGTGGCCAGGTACAGTCCTGAGTTCCAGTACTGGCTTCCCTTGATGATAGACCATGCTTCTAAGCCTACATTTTGTTCAGTGCTTTTCTCACAGCAATTGAAAGAAACTAGAATGGATACTATTGCCTTCACTTTATACTTAAAGAAATTAAGAGAGATGGCCTAGTGGTTAAGAGCGCCGACCGCTCTTACAGAGGACCCGGGTTCGATCCCCAGCACCCACATGGCGGCTGAGAACCGTCTGAAGCTCCAATTCCAGGAGAACTCCAGTTCCAGGGGAATCCGAGACCCTCTTCTGAACTCCGCGGCGTTGCACGACACGGGTGCACAGACTTGCATGCAGACAGTACATTCATACACATACAGAAAATAAATAAAATTAATAAAAAAAAATTAAAAAAAAAAAAAAAAGAAATTAAGACAGAATATAACTTCCATAGCCAAGATCAAGTAATACAGTGATTGGGGGATCTGTAGAGATAAAAAAAGAAGGGGGAGCATATACATGAGAACAAAACAAGGGACTCAGTTTCCTAGTAAAACAACAAATAGCTACCAAAAACCCAAGAAGATTTCAAGTATGCTCTTATTGGAGGTTTTGGCATGGGAACCTGGAGGTTGAGCAACTTGAAGCAAGGGCTTTTAGATGATTGGTGTGGGTATCAGTACTGGATTTATTTGATTGGCATCAATCTGGAAGCAAGGACCAGAAAATTAAAAAAATTTAAAAAAAATGTAAAAAAAAAGAAACTGACTGGCATTGACTGACAAAGCCCTAACCATTTTGAACCCATCAGTGCAGAGGTTGTGGTTTGGTTCTGGGCCTGGTTTCTATTGATGATGTTTTTGACCCCTCACGTGGTTATTGTTGCTATTGTGAGTCAGATTTCTTTTTCTTTTTCTTTTTCTTTTTTTTTATGTGTATGAGAGTACTGTCTGCATGTTGGTTGGTGCACGCATGTCATGTGATGCAGTGGAGGTCAGAAGAGGGAGTCAGATTCCCCTGGAACTGGAGTTAAAGACGGTTCTTAGTCACAATGTGGGTGCTGGGAATCGAACCCAGGTCCTCTGCCGGAGCAGCCGGTGCTCTTAACCGCAGAGCCATCCATCTCTCCAGTCCCCAGACTTCTTTTTCATCTGGTCATTCTTGCCTACATGTGTGTTTAGTCTTGTTATAAAACTAAAGTTTATAACTCTACATTAGCTACATGATTTTTGATCTTTTGTGACAGGGTCTCCCTGTAACTTCAAATGGCCTGAACCTTGCTGTGCAGAAAAAAACTGGCTTTGAACTCACAGAAATCCACCTACCCTACCTCCGGAGTACTGGGATTAAAGACATGTGCCACCATACCCAACCCTAGCTACACTTGTAAATCAATAGTAAATTTATCATAGCAAAATTAAACAGGATTTTCTCGCACATGATGTAAGCACCTTTTTTTTTTTTTTGTAAGTACCTTTTCTTGCCTGTGATCCAGGTAGTTATTTTTAGGAAAGGAACTATAAGCAGTATCAATATAACCTTGGAACTGGTTAGAAATACATATTATGGAATTCTACTCTGCACCTCCTGAATTAGAGACTGATTTTGATGCAAACTATACTTCTGGAGCCATAGACTGAAGGTCTAAAATGAATTTAACTTCACGCAGATTTTCTGATGTAAAAAGTCACTATTTTAGATTTCTAGAAATTGCATGAAAACCTAGCACTCAGGAGGCAGAGGCAGGTGGATCTCTGTGAATTCAAGGTCAGTCTGGTCTACGAAGCAAGTTCCAAGCCAGCTGGGGCCACAGGGAGACACAGTCTCAAAAACATACACACACACACACACACACACACACACACACACACACAAAATAAAATAAAATTAAAAAAGAAAAAGAAAGTGCACAAACACATTACACAACTACTTTTAAATTAATTTTAACTTTTACAAATTTCATGCAATATATTTTAATTGTATTTAGAAACCGTTCCTTATCTGTAGTCCCTTATTAACCGTCCAACAAATTTCTGTATTCTAATCTATCTATCTATCATCTTTCTCTCTCTCTCTCTCTCTCTCTCTCTCTCTCTCTCTCTATATATATATATATATAGGTAATATATTATATATATATATATATATATATATATATATATATATATATATATAAAATCAGGTGTGTGTCTCCAAATGCCCTTAGGAGTCCTTTCATTCAGTGGACTCTGAACAAACTACTAAATCTTGCCCTTAGATGAGACTGAAACTCCCCTTCCCAGCAGCCATCAGTTGCCAGTAGTTCCTAAGTTAAGAGTTGGGGTTTCTAATTCACTTCCCCATGTCTATACTGGGATTTCATCAGACTTAAGCTTACATGAGACTTGTCCATGCTGTCACCATTGATGTGAGTTCATATGAGTTACTGACTAGCTGTTTGAAAAACTCTGTTTCCCTGTGGTCCTCCACCTCCTCTAGCTCTGAGAATCTTTTCATGCCTTCTTCCACAATGATCCATGGGCCTTGGAATGCAGAAGTTTGACACAGGTGTTCTACTCAGGAATAAGCAGTCTGCAGTCTCATATTCTCTGAAAGTTGGCGGTTGTGGTTCTCTGTGTTCATCACCATCCAGAGTATAAAGTTGCTTCTTGGCATATAACAAGAAATTATTGTTAGAAATCAGCTTAATCCATATCTATTTAACATAATACAAATCAGAATAGTTGTATTAGGCTTTCTCCCATGGCCAGAGGGCTGAATAGCCTCAGGTTCTTAAGGCTGATTTTATCAATCTCAGGCATGGGCTCGATTCCATGAAGTGGACCTTACAACAGTTAGTTACTCCTGTAATACTCACCATTGCACCAGTGGACATTTCTTGCTAGGTCACTTTTTGTTGTAGCTCTCGAGATCACAGCTGGATAAGATCCATGCTGAATTTTCTCTGTACCGAATTTGCATAACACCATCCAGAACTGTAAAAACCAGGCAGTAGAAATTATATTTTGAAGTCAGTACCAGGTTGAATTCTTGTCTGTTCTACAGTTCATTTATGTAGTGCCTTCAGCAATAGCTCTTACTGTAAAATTCTACTGGGTAATTAAAATAGGGACAACATCCAGTATTGCCTGTGTTAGTGGACCCCTGACCAACAGCTTCAAAAGAGGGAGTTTTTTCCTGGCATTAGGCTTTTACTTTGCAAGCTTATTGTGTTTAGAAAGCGCAATATTCCCCTGTTATAAGGTAGTACTTTTGTGTGTGTGTGTGTGTGTGTGTGTGTGTGTGTGTGTGTGTGTGTGTGTTTCGAGACAAGGTCTCCCTGTAGCCCCAGCTGGCCTGGAACTCGCTCTGTAGACTTGGCTGCCCTTGAACTCACAAGGTAGTACTTTTTAATCTCTTTTTATAATGTCTATGTATATGCCTTATGTAGGTTCTATAGAGTAAGGTTTCCTTATGTCTTTATGAAAATCTATAGAATTTCAAATCAAAGACTTTAACATTTTTATGGAAAAACATAATGTGCTCTGGATAATGTGATATATAAAGAAACTTTCATAATTTTTGCTAAAATTCAGAAAGCAAGAAAAAGGTATACACTTTTCCTTTCAAATGTGTGAAACGAGCTCAATGGAATATATTTGGTATCTTATTAATTTTAAATATGCTGAGAGGTTTTTCTCTCATGAATTCAAAGAAACAAGGTGACTACCATTGAAATTTTTAATATTTTCCCTCTAGCAGTCAATTTAAGTCAAATGAATGCAAAGTCTTCCCTATTGAGATTGTATTTAATTAGCTGTCAGTAAATTTGAATGATATGGCTCTATAGCTGAATCACATAAATGCTTCAATCATAAATAATGACTACACATCTGCATTTTTGAAAGTCAAATGCTCTGGCAATAGGCATATGTGTATGCATGATTTTGTGATGGTACAGCCCAATGTATCATTTGTACATCAAATACATAAAATTTTTATGATTAAGTTTGAAAATAATCGCCTAATAAATTTAAAATGACTTGATACACAGATTCAAAACTTTTTCTCCCAAACTTTACCAACATTTTGGAAAAAAGTATACAAATTCTAAACAATGAAAATATGATCTATAGGTTATTTGTAACTTCCCTGTTGTCTATTTGTTAAGATTAAACTCTCTTGTATTATGGAAATTTCTCCATGATTATCAGTTCAGAAAAAATTCTTCCACAAAAACATTAATTTCCCTAATATTTATCATTTAGGGTAAGGATATAAAAATTAATTTAAATTTCAGGAAAAATGCACCACATTCAAACTTACCATCTTACGTACAAAATCAGTGGTCATCAAGTACTACTAATCTATGAGAATGGCCTGAGAGAATTCTACAAAAAACATGTGCTTGCCTTCATCTCCAGATACTGAGTCAAGACATTTTCCTGCTGTAGTGGTTCCTGGGTTGAAGAGTTCAACAGAATCATTTGCAGGGTGTAAGCTGGACCCTGAAAATCTCAGACTTCTGGAGTCTACTCCTCTGAGCTGGTTTCATTGAGTCTGGAAATGCAGACTCTTAGTAAGGCAGAGAAGGTTCTAGATCAAGTACATCAACAAGGATTAAGCATAAACGTAAACACCTTAAAGTGCAATGACTTTTCTAAATAGAGACTCAGAAAACTATACTTTCCTGTCTGCATATGTCTATGTCTGTTCCCCTTTATACAAAAGTTGAATAATTGCAGAGACAGAAAATGCTCTACAAACCTGAAATACTTAACTGTGGAGACATTGAAAATTTGCTGGCCATTCAGCAAACTACAAGACATAGGCCTAGGAGAAGACTTTCTAACCCAAACAGCAGCTGCACAGGAAATAAAGACAACAGCTCACCACTGGGATCTCATCAAACTCAAAAGATTCTGTACAGCTAAAGAAATAATCAAGGAAGTGAAGAGAAAACCCACAGAGTGGGAGGAAACCTTCACTGCTGATACATCTTACAGAGCATTAAATCCAGAATACATAGACTACTTAAAAAATGAAGAAGAAAACAAATGACCTACTCAAAAGATGGAGTAAAGAGGTGAACAGACTTCACCAGTAAGGAAGTAAAGATGGCTGAGAAACATCTTAAAAGGTGTTTGACATCTTTAATAATTAAGGAAATGCAAATTAAAATCACCCTAAGGTATCATCTCATTCCAGTAAGACTGGCCAAGATCAAGAAAACAAAAGACACCAAATGCTGGAGAGGTTGTAGGGAAAAGGGAACACTCATCCACTGTTGATGGGAATGTAAACTCATACAACCACTATGGAAAGCAGTATGGTGAATCCTTAAAAGAGTCAAAATGAGCCTACCACCTGACCCAGCCATACTGCTCCTGGGTATACACCCACAAGATTCATCCTACTGCACAGTTATGTTTATTGCAGCTCCCTTCACAATAGCAAAGAGTTGGAACCAACACAAATGCCCCCTCAACTGATGACTGGATAACAAAAAATGTGGTACATCTACACAATGGAGTGGTAAAGAAAGATGACATCAAAAAAAAAAAAAAAAAGAAAGATGACATCATGAACTTCACAGGTAAATGGATGGAACTCGAAGCCATTATGCTAAGTGAAGTAACACAGTCCCAGAAAAAAAAAGGGCAAATGGTTTCCCTCATACGTGGATGCTGACACCAAATCCCCAGTTGGCAGGCAAACTGAGCAACTTTATTATTATATTTCTTTGTATCTGAAAGCAACTGTGCTGTTAAAATCTGAATCTCTTACTAGGCTCTAGAATTGACGTGACACTTATATTCAGATATTATAATTACCATATATGGGTGGAAGATATGTATTCATATTCTAGAGTAATAAAAAATTAAAAGGAAAAAAGTGAACCCAAAACATATTTTGGAATTAATTTACAGTTTATTCCCAAAGGTCATAATTTTGATATATAAGACATGTATGACAGAATGCATACATAAACTGGGGAGGGACAGGGGCAGGGAGAGGAAAATATATCCAAATTGGACTCAAAATGATGTATAAAGCATACAAAATGGTGATAAAGAAAAAAACCACTTGCCATTCTAAACACTAATACCAAGGTAACAATACCAGTCTACAGTACAAAACAGCAATGGTTATAATTTAAATATGAAATATTCCCCACAGGCTTATGTTTATAATTCTTAGTCTTCAGTGAGTGGTAAAGCTTTAGCAGTCAGTAAAATTTCTTCCTGAATGGAAGAAGCAGGTGATCCGACCAGTGCTGGTGGTAGAGACAGATTATACCCTGCTGCTTCTTGTGACTCTGTGCTTCTTGTCTGATGTGACATGAACTGCTGTCTTCTGGCACATGCCTTCACACCCATGACATTCTGCTTATGTACATAGGGCTAAGTGATTTAAAATATTTGTTCTCTTCACTAGAATTTTGTCCTGTATGATATCTTGATGACATGTCGCAACAGCAATTAACACAGTTGTAAAAGGTAAGAAAGCAATAAATAATGGCTACGATTATACACAACATATAAATCAGCTTTGGACCTTCATAGCCAGCTGCCTTCTTGTCCATCTCTAAAATCAAATAAGCTAAAATTTACCATGCTCCATACTAACCCTGAGATCTCCTTGCCTACAAACATTCCCAGTGTTTGCTACAAACAAACTGGATGTAGTTATCATTTAATTACTTATGCAATCCAAAATTTTGGAAGATTAATTCTACTAGCTCCCTACTCCCACCATTCAGTCCTAATTAGTAATAAATATAATGTTTTCAGCTCCATCCCTTTCTTCACTTTATCCTCAGTCCTATCATCAGAGATATATACAAACTTCTTTTTTGATCAGATTTGTGTGTGTGTGTTTATTGATGTTTTGTGTATTTCAGACATCATTTTTTAATTCTGTTCAAGCATATTCCCCTTTCCCTTCCCCCACCTCAGCCCAGATCATGCACTCTGCCATAACTGTCCTGCATCTTTCTCTCACTTTTTTTTTTGCTTAGGAATTCACATTTTCCTCCATTAATTTTATATTACTCTAAAATATGGATACATACTCTCCACCCACATACAGTAATTACAGAGTCTGAAAATAAGTGGTGGGTGGATTCTAGAGCCTGTTGAGAAATTCACATTATAACAACATAGTTGCTTCAGATAAACAGAAATATAACAATAATGTTGTTCAGCTTGCCTTTCATCTGGGGGATTTGGTGTTATCATCCACAAATGAGGGAAACCATTTGCCATTTGTTTTTCTGGGATGGTGTTACTTCACTCAGCATAATGGCTTCGAGCTCCAACCATTTACCTGCAAAGTTCATAATGCAATCTTTCTTTATAGCTCAATAGTACTCCATTGTGTAGATATACCACATTTTTGTCATACACTTGACTATTGAGGGGCATTTGGGTTGGTTCCAGCTCTTCACTGTTGTGAAGAGAGCTGCAACAAACATGGATGTGCATGTATCTTTGTGGTGGGATGAATCTTTTGGGTATATACTCAGGAGTGGTATGACTGGGTCAGGTGGTAGGCTCATTCAGAGTTTTTAAAGGGTTCTCCACACTGCTTTCCATAGTGGTTGTACAAGTTTATATTCCCACCACCTGGATGAGTGTTCCCCTTTCCCCACAACCTCTCCAGCATCTGTTGTCTTTTGTTTCTTGGTCTTACCTAGCCATATTGGAGTGAGATGATATCTGAGAGTGGTTTTAATATGCATTTTCTTAATTATTAATGATGTTGAACACTTTTGAAGATGTTTCTCAGCCATCTTTACTTCCTCACTGGTGAAGTCTCTGTTCAGCCCTTTATTCCATCTTTTGAGTAGGTCATTTGTCTTCTTACTTCTTTGTTTTTTGAGGAGTTTATATATTCTTAACCTTAATGGTCTGTCAGAAGTATCACTGCTAAAGATTTCCTCCCACTCTGTGGGTTTTCTCTCCACCTCCTTGATTGTTTCTTTTGCTGTACAGAAGCTTTTGAGTTTTATGAGGTCCCATTTGTTGACTGTTGACCTTATTTCCTGTGCAGCTGCTGTCTGATTTAGAAAGTCTTTTCCTACACCTATGTCTTGTAAGTTGTTGCCAAATTTTCCTTCTATCACTTTCAGGGTTTCAGGCTTCACTTTGAGATCTTTGATCCACGTGGAATTTATTTTTGTTCAGGGTGAGAGGTAGGGGATTAATTTTGTTCTTCTACAAATGATAATCCAATTTTGCCAGCATCATTTGCTGAAGATGCTATCCTTCCTCCACTGAGGGTTGTTTGCCCCTTTGTCAAATATGAGGTGGCTCAAATTGTATGAGCTCAACTTTGGGTCTTCAATGTTATTCCATTTGTCAAGGGATCTGTTTTTGTGCCAGTACCAGGCTGTCTTTATGACTATGGCCCTGTAATATAGTTTGAAGTCTGGTAGGGAAATCCCCCCTGTATTGCATTTTTCACTCAAAGTTGCTTTAGCTATTTGGGGTCTTTTGTTTTTCCATATGAATTTAAGGATTTTTTTCCAAGTCTGTGAAGAAGCTCATAGGGATTTTGATTTGGATTGCATTGAATCTATACATCAATTTGGGTAAAATGGACATTTTTACTAGGCTAATTTTCTCAATCCATGATCATAGGAGGTTTTTCCATCTTTTGATGTCATTTTCAATCTCCTTCTTCAGGGGTTTAAAATTTT
This sequence comes from Rhizomys pruinosus, assembly GCA_009823505.1. NCBI lineage: Eukaryota > Metazoa > Chordata > Mammalia > Rodentia > Spalacidae > Rhizomys > Rhizomys pruinosus. The sequence continues at coordinate 361,722 of VZQC01012528.1, forward strand.
TGTTGTAGAGGTCTTTGGTATCTTTGTTTAGGTTTGTTCCCAGGTATCTTATTACTTTGAGGCTATTGTGAGTGGGAAGGTCTTCTTATATTCCTTCTCCACTTGTTTATTGTTGGTGTAAAGGAAGGCTACTGATTTTTATACATTTATTTTGTATCCTGCCACTTTATTGAAACTGTTAATCATTTCTAGAAGTTTTCTGGTGGAGTTTTTAGCATCCCTTAGGTAAACTATCATATCATCTGCAAAAAGGGACAGCTTAACTTCTTTTCTGATTTGTGCTACTTTAATTTCCTTCTCTTGTCTTATTGTCCTAGCAAGTGTTTCAAGCACTATGTTGCAGAGGAGTGGTGATAAGGGACAGCCTTGCCTTTAAGTGAAATAGTTCCAATTTTTCTCCATTTAGGATGCTGCTGCCAGTGGGTTTGCTATATATGGCTTTGATCATGTTGAGGAATGTCCCTTTCAGTCCTACTCCCTCTAGGACTTTAAAATGAAGGGATGCAGGATCTTATCAAAGGCTTTTTCTGCATCATTTGAGATGATCATGTGATTTTTGTCTTTAAGTCCATTTACGTGTTTATGATATTTATTGATTTATTATGTATTTTGAACCATCCCTGCATCTCTGGTATGAATCCAACTTGATCATGATGGATGATCTTTTTATTGGATCTGTATGAGATTTGCAAGTATTTTGTTGGTAATTTTTGCCTCTATGTTCATTAGTGAGATTGGTCTATAGTTTTCTTTTTTGCTTGTATCTTTGCCTGGTTTTGGTATTAGAGTGATGCTGGCTTCATAGAAGGAGTTTGGGAGAATTCTCTCTGTATCCTTCTAAACAGTTTGAGTAGCAATGGGTTTAAGACCTTTTTAAATGTTTTATAGTATTCTACCATGAAAGCATCTGGACAGGACTTTTTTTAGTTTGGAGATTTTTAATTACATCTTCAATTTCCTCAAATATTATGGGTCTGTTTAAGCTATCAATCTCTTCTTGGTTAAGCTTTGTTGTTTCCCAGGATTTCAGATATTCATCCATTTCTCTTAGGTTTTCCAAATTTAGTGGAGTATAGATTTTTGAAGTATTTCCATATGATTATCTGGATCTTTTCTTTGTCTATTGTGATGATTCCCCTTTCATCACAAATACTATTGATTTGGAGTTGTACTCTCTTTTTTCTTTTTTGGTTAACAGGGCTAGAGGTCTGTCTATTTTGTTTATCTTTTCAAAGAACCAGCTTTTGGATTCCTTGATTTTATGTATTATTTTCTTTCCTTCTGTTCCATTGATTTCTTGTCTGATTTTTGTTATTTCTTCCTGTCTATTGGGTTTAGGGTTCATTTGTTGTTGTCTCTCAAATGCTTTTAGCTGCAGTGATATCATTTATTTGTTCCCTTTCTTTTTTTTTTAATGTGGGCACTTAGGTCTATAAATTTCCCTCTCAAGACTGCTTTTAAAGAATCCCACAAGATTTGTTGTGTTGTATTGTCTTTTTCATTCAGTTCCATGAATTATTTCACTCTATTTCTTCCCTGACCATTCATTATTCGGGATTTTGTTGTTTAGTCTCCATGTGTTCTTGTATCTAGTTGGAGTTATTCTGGGGTTCATATTGAGCTTTATTGCACTGTGGTCTGATAGAATGCATGGAATAAATTCTATCCTTTTGTATTTGTTGAGGTTCTTTTTGTGCCCCAGTATGTGGTCGATTTGGGAGAATATTCTGTGAGGTGCTGAGTAGAAAGTACATTCTCTGGTATTTGGGTGGAATATTCTGTACATGATTGTGAGGTCTATTTGGTGTATTGTATTGTTCAGTTCTGATGTCACTCTGTTTACTTTTTGTCCTGTTGATCAATCAAAGGGGCTCAGTGGGGTATTCAAGTCTCTCACTATTAGTGTGTTAGGATTAATCTGTGTCTTGAGGTCCTGCAGAGTTGTGTTTATAAAGTTAGGCACACCAAAATTTGGTGCATAGGCATTAGGATTTTGAAGTCTTCATGATTCACTATTCCTTTGACAAGGATTTAATGGCCCTCTTTGTTTCTTCTGATTAATTTTACTTTGAGATTTTTTTTGTCTGATATTAGAATAGCCACTCCAGCTTGTTTCTTGGTACCATTTGCTTGAAATATTTTTCCATCTTTTCAGTCTAAGGTGGTGTATGTCCTTGATAGTGAGATGGATTTCTTGCAGAGAGCATTTAGAAGGATTCGGTTTCCTAATCCATTCTCCCAGTCCATGCCTTTTGATTGGGGAATTTAGACCATTAGTATTTGAGGTTATTATTGAGAGATGTGCATTGCTTTCTTTTACCTTATTTTTTGCTTGCATTCTTGGTCTATGTTTGTATTTACTCTGTTATGATTTTCTTGCTTTCTCTGTTTAATTGCTTAGGGATAGTTGCTCCTTTCCTCTGTTCTTTGGATTGCTTTGAGGATTTTCTGAAGTGTTGGTTTCTTAGACATGTATTCTTTCATCTTGTTCATGTCCTGAAAGACTATTATTTCTCCTTCAAATATAATTGACATTTTTGTTGGGTATAGTAGTCTGGGTTAGCATCTAAAGTTGTTTAGTACTGGGAAAACTTTGGTCCACATTCTTCCAGATTTCATAGTTTGCACTGAGAAGTCAGCTGTCTTTGTTTTGAGCATCTAGTGTTTTAACAATTATATGGCATGGGGAGTTTCTTTTCTGGTCCTGTCTGTTTGGTGTTCTATGTGCTTCTTGTATTTGTATGGGTTTGTCTTTTTTCAGTTTGGGGAAATTTTCTTCTATATTATCCTGTCGAAGATCTGGTCAATAGTGTTGTATTGGGATTCTTGTCCTTCCTCTATCCCTATGATGTGGAGGTTTGGTCTTTTCATAGTGTCCCACATTTCCTGGTTGTTCCACTCTTGTGGTTTTTTTTTTTAATTTTTCATAATCTTTACTTGAGCATTCTAGTTGGTCCATGTTATCCTGCAGGTCTGGTATTCTTTTTCCTGCTTCTTCCATGTGCTTCTGAGACTTTTTCCCATCCTTTCATGTTGATTGGATGAATGTTCAATTTCCTTTTTCATTTCATCCTGTGATGTCTTTAGTATTTCTGCTTCCTTCTGGAGCCTGACATTCTCGTCTTATAGCTCCTAGGTTCATTGGTCATTTTCTTTTTCATTTTGGCCTGGGATTTTTTTCAGCATTTCTGAATTATCACCCTCTTGGTCATTATCACCCTCTTGGTACTTCTTGAGTTTTTCATTTTCTTCCCTTAGTTCTCTAATTTCTTTGAATATGTCCACAATTATTCTTGTAAAGTCCATGTCTTTGTTTCCTTCCAGAGAGATCTCGGTGTAGGAGTCTTCTGTAGGGTTCGTAGACTTTGGTGTAGATTTATTATGAGCTTTTCCATGTTTGTTTGTTTATTTATTTATTTTTGTGTGTGTGTGTGTATGTGTGTGTGTGTGTGTGCGTGTTTGGCATGTGGCTTTGCTTGTTTATTTGTTTCTTTGGGTTCTGGTGTCTCAATGTTGGCTGCACAGACTATAATCACTAATACTGTGCCTCCCAGATCCTCTACACCACAACTCCCCCAGGCTGGGGGAGGGGAACTGTTTGCTACTTCGGCCCACCGTTGGTTTGGCCCATGTGTAGGTACCCTATTGGCCAACTCACCAACTCAGGCCACATGGCAAGCTGGGACTGGAAGGTCGGAAGGTCCCAGAAGATCCTGGGCGATACCTAGCTTCCACAGGGCACAGGGGTGCCCAAAGCACCCAGGCAGGCAGGCCTTACCTGGACTTTTGCAGGCTGTTGTTCTGCAGGATGCAGGTTCACTTCAGTCCACCCACCCCATGAGCTGGGTGCACGCTGGTGTTGTGCTGGTGTGGTGTGTGTCTCACTAACTTCTTTCTAAGCAACCAAAATAACTTTTTATTTGATCAACCTTTATTAATTCTTCTTGTGCCCTATGGGTTTCCAAGGGCTGGAAGCCTGCAGTGTGGGAACTTTCCTCACCTCCAAGGTCCCTCTGCTCTGCTATGTTCTCTCTACAAGCCGACCAATGCTCACTGCTTTTTCTCTTCCATTTCCTATCAGTAAATTGCCTTGCCCATGTATTTCTCTCCACTTGGAATATCCTTAGGATTCCCCCCAATTAACTCAATACTCTTTTCCTTAAATAACAATGGAAGCTTCATGTTCTTCATAAGCTGTCTTTCTTTGGGGTGAGTTCTAGCTCCTTACCATATATTTTATATTAATCTTACCTGTAGCCTTTGCTACAGCTGCATTTTTTGAATTGTTCAAATAATTTTTTACTTCTTCCATAGACTGTAATCTCAGTGACATCAAGAGTTATGTGTTTTATACATTGTATACAGCCTCATATTCAGTGTATTTTCATAAGTCTTTGTTTTTTGGAGGGGGTGGGATTTGAGACAGAGTATCCCTGTAGCCCCAGCTAACCTGAATTCACTATGTAAACCAGGCTGGCCTCATGGAGATCTGCCTGCCTCTGCCTCCTGAATGATGGGATTAAAGGCGTGTGCGTTTAATCCCATATGCCATTTTTAAACAAAATAATGAATTAAGAGGCAAATACCAGAGGTTGCTTAGGCTAAAAAATATCAATTTAACACCCCAATTAAATGTTACCCCAACTAGATTCAAAATAGAGGAAAGGAGAGTGGGGAGAAGAAGAAAATTCACAGGCCGTAGCATATATGTGGTCACAGAAATATTATAATCCAAAAATGTTTTGTGATGCTGGGCATTGAAATCAGGGTATTTTAAATACTGTACAATGGAATGAGGGCCTCAATCTTTATAAGTTTTTTTCAAAAATAAGAAAATACTTTTTAGGTTAAGTGATTAAAGCAGGAAATAATATAGTTAAATGAAAATATAAAGTGTAATAAATTTCAATAGCATAATATGACATGCTAACAGTACACTACATCTGACATATGTGACAGACTGGATGAAACTTGAAGACATTATGCTAATTAAAATAAGCCAATCACAAAGACACAGACATTGTCTGAATAAACTTTTTTGAAGTAGCAGCTAAATTAGTGAAGTTCAAAGAGACAGCAATTGGAATAGTGGTTGCCAGGGGCGAGAAATTATGTTTTGCTGTAGCATATAGAGCTTCAATTTTGCAAGATGAAAAGCATTCAGGATATGATTTTGTGACAATAGAAATGTACTTAACACTACTAAGTGATATACTTAAAATAGTGAAACGGTAAATTTTAGATCATGTGTATTTTATCACAATTTTAAAAGGAAATTGCATTTAGATGATGGAATTGCTGCTTTATTCCTTTTTAAACATGAAATCAGTTCATTTTCTTTTTAGTGTAAGGAAAAACAGCTTTGTGACAAATGTTTGAAAAGAACAAAGAGGCAGAGACAGAAACCATATCTGAGATGATCGATCTATTGTTAGTTACTGGAAAGAGCTTTGAAAATTACAGGAGTTTAATGCATGTTGGATGAATAAAGACAAATGCAGACACTGATAAAGGTCTAATTACTAAACAGGTAGAAGTACACATGGTTTTCTTCTAGATGGTCCTTAGGGCTGTCAATTAAAAGGATATTTGTATTCGAAAGGATAAATTACTCTGGCCAGGTATATGTGCTGTGTTTTAGATGATTATCCCTAGAGAACTACCTTATAGTAGTAAATTATCCTTCTGACTGATGTCCTCAAGAGGGGTCTTTGTCACAGTATTTCCAGTGCTAGATTTAAAATTTCTAGTAATTCCATGTCAGCCAAGGAATACAGCACAAGGACACATGTACAGTAAAGCAAAGTTGATTGTCAGTAACTGAGGGAAAATATACCCAATACCAAATGCATATCTTATGATCTTGAACTTATTAGGATACCAGATCATAGGGGAAAAAAGTACTACATAAGCCATCTTGCAGTTTAGAAATTTATCCTTTTGTGAAATCCAGTTGAATCTTCCTCTGCCATTTCTTTTCAGCTGGAAGGCTTTCCTTACTGGAGAAATACCTGTGAAATAAATGGAGCAAAGTCAGCATATATAGACAGGACACATTTTAAGCCTGAAAGGAAAAAAAAGTAGGGGTTAAATTAGAGAAGGAATTTGCAGTTCATTGAGTAATGTGGTTTAAAATTAAATATCATATAAATTCTACCTACTACTTTGTAAAATTATGAAGACTATGAGATTCTGTTCAGTGAAAATGGATGACTACAGCACCTTTCCATGAATGCAAAAATATGTATGATTTTCATTAATGTGGTAGGAGATAAAATTACCAAATATCCCTTTTCTAAATCCAGGTCAGATAAGCATTATCCATTCCTAGAATATCTCTGGGTCTGTTGTGCATGATCAGGGCCTGAGACATGTGTAAGTTTTACTACTTTTTAAGTTAGCACACAAAGTTTTGATTACCACTATGGCATTTCAAACAAACTGTTTTAGTAGATTCTCCTCTTCCCTCACTTTTTCATTCCCCACTATTTCCTTTACTCTTCCCTCAGTCTCCTTTCTTTTTTTATATCAGATGTGTCCTTGATTTTCTCTTCCCTTTCCTCAGTACCTGTTTTTACCCTCTTTCCTAGATTTTTGGGCATTACACATATTAACATCTATCTAAATATACACATTGCAAAGTAGGAAGAACTTATGAGACAGAACATATGGTTTTTATTTTTTAAAGTTTCAGTCCCCTTGATCAGTACAGTTCTATCCAGATCCATTTGTTTTTCCTGCAAATTTCATAATTTCATTTTTCTTTACAACTGAATATTCCATTATGCATACATAACACAATTTCATTATCATTCCACTTATTCACAGGCATCTAGGCTGGGTCTGTTTCCTTGCAATTGTGAATAGAGCTATAATAAATATGGTGTGTATGAATTTTAAAAATTCAAGACCATTGGGAGGCAGAGGCAGGTGGATCTTTGTGAGTTCAAGGCCAGCCTGGTCTACAGAGTGAGTTCCAGGACAGCTGGGACTACAGGGAGACCCTGTCTCGAAAAAACAAAAAAAAAAAAAAAAAAAAATTCAAGACCATTATTGTGTTGTTTTGGCTTTTTGTTTGTTTGTTTGTTTGTTTGTTTTGAAGTTTTTTGGTCTTTTTAAGACAGAGTCTCCCTTTAGGACCAGCTGGCCTGGAGCTCACTATGTAGACCAGGCTGGCCTTGAACTCACAGAGATCCACCTGCCTCTGCCTCCCAAGTGCTGGGATTGAAGTCGTGTGCCACCACACCCAGCTCATTATTGTTTTTGTAATGGAAGTTGTGTCTCAAATATAAGAAAATATTACAAAATATTACTGTATTTTCAAGACAGATTTTTACTAAGAGAGTTTGCATGGCAAAATATATTTTATGGTCCTTGAGAAGCAATATGTCAAACATTAGTAGCTACATGGACAGTTCATTGTGAAGTAACCCAGCAGAGATCAGAAAGGCAGACAATGTTCAAGTCTCTTGGCTCCCTGGGGAGTTTTCTACTCCCTGGATGCTATAGAGTACTGGCTGAGACTCAAATATGGCTTCAAAATATATTTGAAAATACATTAAAATACCCCTTACTTCATTTTTCAAGGGGATAAACAACTGTTCTGATTTCACGCATTGTCTTCAATTACTGAATGTTAATTCTCTGTGCAGCATAAAGGTAAGAGTGTCTTTGTGGGCCTAACTTGCTAGTATGGAAGGCAGATATAATAAACAACTAATTGCAATATTGTTATTAAGGGCAGTAAAAAAAGAGTCAGAAAAAAGTGAAATAAGGGAAAACTTCCGAAACCCTTATAGAAGTTGACTTTTTTGTTTGTTTTGTATTTAGGTTTATTTTAGAGGCGAATGTACTCAATGAGGGACAAACATGATTAAAAAGATACAAAGAGCTAACAGTCTTCACCTACCTAGAAATAGAGCTCAAAGGGGGCTAGCTGAACTTCTTTTAATAGGAAGAGGTAGTTTGGGAGCTTTGTCTCTTGTCCAATAAATCAAGACATTTCTTTGGCTTGGAGATTACAAATCCATTTCTCATGTACTGCATTGTATTCATTAAAACCTAAGACCTACACCCTTGAGCATCTTCATGTATGTAGCCCACTGTCAGAATTGATAGTTAGATTATATATTATATATTATTAAAAAGCAGAATAATTATATAATATATTATATAATTATAAAGCAGAATCATTCCATTGACTCTGCTTCTTTTATAGAACCTTGACTAATACATCACCTTATATAATTTTCATTGTCCTCATCAAAGAAGTCTCATTTTACACTTAGAGAGTGCTTAATACAGAGACTCACAACTGGCCAGAATGCAGAGAATAAAAGTTTAGTTTCAGCTCTAAATGGTACAGCTATATCACACCATCTTATGGTCCCCAAGGCTTAGGGACCATCACAGAAATATAGAGAAGTCAGAGGTAGTAAGTATTATCTGGAGAAGTGTGACCTTGCACATATGAACTAACCTAATGGTGGCTTTACCCCCTCACAAGACCTGCACAAGATAAAGCCAGCCAAGATCCCAGAATGAAGGGTAGGCCTTCTGAATTTCCACCACTTGCTGAGGGGCTATTGGCTGCCAGGAAAGGAAGTGTCAGTTCTTTTCAGGAATGTGTCACCTGAGAGGCTTCCCATGCTCCAATAGATGGTCCTACACCCATGCACATCAAGGGGTTTCAGTGGGGTTAAAAGAATGCATGCATATGAAGTTGGGAATAAATTCTGGAGAAATGTAGATGATAAATTGGAGGGAAAGGGAAAGGGGTTGACTTGATCAAAATACATTATATAAATGTATGAAATTCTCAAACAAAATAAGTTGAACAAAAGTTTACAAAAGTAAAACAGCAAAAAGTTAGCAACACAGAACTACAAAACTCGTTTGTAGACTTTACCATCACATTTTTAATAAATTCTTTTATTGGCGGAAGAAAAATAATATGGAATCATGGACCTAATAAGGGTTAAATGTTTCTTTATGTTTTCTTTTGGCCTAATACATTCTGTGCAGAGAAAAAGAAGTTTCAGAATGCTTATCCCTGAAGAAGACACATATCAAATTTTCTCCTCCCAAGTCTCAGGGATCATTGAGGAAGTGGAGGCAGAAAGATTATTTAGAGTCCGAGGTGCTGAATGATCATAAAGAAACAGTTTTCCAGACAATGGGGAACTTACTCATATGTGCACACAGCATGCAGAAGGCTCACTAAGCTCAAGCAAGACGAAATCCAAGCATAGAAGTGAAACAGTGGAAATGACACCCTAACCCCTACCTGAAGAAATATTGGCAACTGATGGCTGCCTGGAGGAGGAGAGTAAATCTCATGGAAGGGTATGAGTCTTAGTAGGTTAACCAGGCTCTAGTGGATAGATTCACACTGAAGAACATTGGGATAGATTATTGAATACATAGGCATATCATATATATATATATATATATATATATATATATTTGGGTTCTTTTAAATTCATCCATCTTGGAGTGGAAAATATAAGGTCATTGGAGTCATGTTGAATATTGTACCATTTCAGATGGGCTTCAGAGACACAGGAATCCCAGTAGATCTTTTTTCAGTCAGTCACCTAAAATAGAACCCCAAGCCTTTTACTTTTCCATTATTCATTTATTGGGGAAAAAACAAAATTCACTGGAAAAATATGAATAAAGTTTATGATTCTAACTAGATTGCATGTTGATTAATCTTTTATTTATTGAATTTTTGTGAATTTCATATAATAGATTTTATTTTATTTTGATCCCCTTCTCCTGTCCCCTCTCCATCTGAACCCCTCTCCCAATTTCATGTATTGTAATCATATATTAAATATATATATATATATATATATATATGATATGCCTATGTATTCAATAATCTATCCCAATGTTCTTCAGTGTGAATCTATCCACTAGAGCCTGGTCAACCTACAAGACTCATACCCTTTCATGAGATTTACTCTCCTCCTCCAGGCAGCCATCAGTTGCCAATATTTCTTCAGGTAGGGGTTAGGGTGTCATTTCCACTGTTTCACTTCTATGCTTGGATTTCGTCTTGCTTGAGCTTAGTGAGCCTTCTGCATGCTGTGTGCACATATGAGTAAGTTCCCCATTGTCTGGAAAACTGTTTCTTTATGATCATTCAGCACCTCGGACTCTAAATAATCTTTCTGCCTCCACTTCCTCAATGATCCTGAGACTTGGGGAGACAAATTTGATATGTGTCCTTTCAGGATAAGCATTCTGAAACTTCTTTTTCTCTGCACAGAATGTATTAGGCCAAAAAGAACATAAAGAAACATTTAACCCTTATTAGGTCCATGATTCCATATTATTTTTCTTCCGCCAATAAAAGAATTTATTAAAAATGTGATGGTAAAGTCTACAAACGAGTTTTGTAGTTCTGTGTTGCTAACTTTTTGCTGTTTTACTTTTGTAAACTTTTGTTCAACTTATTTTGTTTGAGAATTTTCATACATTTATATAATGTATTTGATCAAGTTCAACCCCTTTCCCTTTCCCTCCAATTTATCATCTACATTTCTCCAGAATTTATTCCCAACTTCATATGCATGCATTCTTTTAACCCCACTGAAACCCCTTGCATGTGCATGAGTGTGGGATCATCTATTGGAGCATGGGAAGCCTCTCAGGTGACACATTCCTGAAAAGAACTGACACTTCCTTTCCTGGCAGCCAATAGCCCCTCAGCAAGTGGTGGAAATTCAGAAGGCCTACCCTTCATTCTGGGATCTTGGGCTGGCTTTATCTTGTGCAGGTCTTGTATGGGGTAAAGCCACCATTAGGTTAGTTCATATGTGCAAGGTCACACTTCTCCAGATAATACTTACTACCTCTGACTTCTCTATATTTCTGTGATGGTCCCTAAGCCTTGGGGACCATAAGATGGTGTGATATAGCTGTACCATTTAGAGCTGAAACTAAACTTTTATTCTCTGCATCTTGGCCAGTTGTGAGTCTCTGTATTAAGCACTCTCTAAGTGTAAAATGAGACTTCTTTGTGAGGACAATGAAAATTATATAAGGTGATGTATTAGTCAAGGTTTCTATAAAAGAAGCAGAGTCAATGGAATGATTTGCTTAAATTATATAATATATTACATAATATTCTGCTTTAATAATATATAATATATAATCTAACTATCAATTCTGACAGTGGGCTACATACATGAAGATGCTCAAGGGTGTAGGTCTTAGGTTTTAATGAATACAATGCAGTACATGAGAAATGGATTTGTAATCTCCAAGCCAAAGAAATGTCTTGATTTATTGGACAAGAGACAAAGCTCCCAAACTACCTCTTCCTATTAAAAGAAGTTCAGCTAGCCCCCTTTGAGCTCTATTTCTAGGTAGGTGAAGACTGTTAGCTCTTTGTATCTTTTTAATCATGTTTGTCCCTCATTGAGTACATTCGCCTCTAAAATAAATCCTAAAATACAAAACAAACAAAAAAGTCAACTTCTATAAGGGTTTCGGAAGTTTTCCCTTATTTCACTTTTTTCTGACTTTCTTTTTTTACTGCCCTTAATAACAATATTGCAATTAGTTGTTTATTATATCTGCCTTCCATACTAGCAAGTTAGGCCCACAAAGACACTCTTACCTTTATGCTGCACAGAGAATTAACATTCAGTAATTGAAGACAATGCGTGAAATCAGAACAGTTGTTTATCCCCTTGAAAAATGAAGGTAAGGGTATTTAATGTATTTTCAAATAATTTTGAAGCCAATTTGAGTCTCAGCCAGTATCTATAGCATCCAGGGAGTAGAAAACTCCCCAGGGAGCCAAGAGACTTGAACATTGTCTGCCTTTCTGATCTCTGCTGGGTTACTTCACAATGAACTGTCCATGTAGCTACTAATGTTTGACATATTGCTTCTCAAGGACCATAAAATATATTTTGCCATGCAAACTCTCTTAGTAAAAATCTGTTCTTTAAATAAAGTAATATTTTGTAATATTTTCTTATATTTGAGACACAACTTCCATTACAAAAACAATAATGAGCATGGGTGTGGTGAGCACACGACTTCCAATCCAGCCAACTTGGGAGGCAGAGGCAGGTGGAAGTTCTCTGTGAGTCAAGGCCAGCCTGTCTACATAGTGAGCTCCAGGCCAGCTGGTCCTAAAAGAGACTCTGTCTAAAAAGACCAAAAAAACTTCAAAACAAACAAACAAACAAACAAACAAAAAGCCAAAACAACACAAAATGGTCTTGAAATTTTTTTTTTTTTTTTTTTGGTTCTTTTCGAGACAGGGTCTCCCTGTAGTCCCAGCTGTCCGGAACTCACTCTGTAGACCAGGCTGGCCTTGAACTCACAAAGATCCACCTGCCTCTGCCTCCCAATGGTCTTGAATTTTTAAAATTCATACACACCATATTTATTATAGCTCTATTCACAATGCAAGGAACAGACCCAGCCTAGATGCCTGTGAATAAGTGGAATGATAAAATTGAAATTGTTATGTATGCATAATGGGAATATTCAGTTGTAAAAAAAATGAAATTAATGAAATTTGCAGGAAAAACAAATGGATCTGGATAGAACTGTACTGATCAAGGGGACTGAAACTTAAAAAATAAAAACCATATGTTCTGTCTCATAAGTTCTTCCTACTTTGCAATGTGTATATTTAGATAGATGTTAATATGTGTAATGCCCAAAAATCTAGGAAAGAGGGTAAAAACAGGTACTGAGGAAAGGGAAGAGAAAATCAAGGACACATCTGATAATAAAAAAGAAAGGAGACTGAGGGAAGAGTAAAGGAAATAGTGGGGAATGAAAAAGTGAGGGAAGAGGAGAATCTACTAAAACAGTTTGTTTGAAATGCCATAGTGGTAATCAAAAACTTTGTGTGCTAACTTAAAAAGTAGTAAAACTTACACATGTCTCAGGCCCTGATCATGCACAACAGACCCAGAGATATTCTAGGAATGGATAATGCTTATCTGACCTGGATTTAGAAAAGGGATATTTGGTAATTTTATCTCCTACCACATTAATGAAAATCATACATATTTTTGCATTCATGGAAAGGTGCTGTAGTCATCCATTTTCACTGAACAGAATCTCATAGTCTTCATAATTTTACAAAGTAGTAGGTAGAATTTATATGATATTTAATTTTAAACCACATTACTCAATGAACTGCAAATTCCTTCTCTAATTTAACCCCTACTTTTTTTTCCTTTCAGGCTTAAAATGTGTCCTGTCTATATATGCTGACTTTGCTCCATTTATTTCACAGGTATTTCTCCAGTAAGGAAAGCCTTCCAGCTGAAAAGAAATGGCAGAGGAAGATTCAACTGGATTTCACAAAAGGATAAATTTCTAAACTGCAAGATGGCTTATGTAGTACTTTTTTCCCCTATGATCTGGTATCCTAATAAGTTCAAGATCATAAGATATGCATTTGGTATTGGGTATATTTTCCCTCAGTTACTGACAATCAACTTTGCTTTACTGTACATGTGTCCTTGTGCTGTATTCCTTGGCTGACATGGAATTACTAGAAATTTTAAATCTAGCACTGGAAATACTGTGACAAAGACCCCTCTTGAGGACATCAGTCAGAAGGATAATTTACTACTATAAGGTAGTTCTCTAGGGATAATCATCTAAAACACAGCACATATACCTGGCCAGAGTAATTTATCCTTTCGAATACAAATATCCTTTTAATTGACAGCCCTAAGGACCATCTAGAAGAAAACCATGTGTACTTCTACCTGTTTAGTAATTAGACCTTTATCAGTGTCTGCATTTGTCTTTATTCATCCAACATGCATTAAACTCCTGTAATTTTCAAAGCTCTTTCCAGTAACTAACAATAGATCGATCATCTCAGATATGGTTTCTGTCTCTGCCTCTTTGTTCTGTTTCAAACATTTGTCACAAAGCTGTTTTTTCCTTACATAAAAAGAAAATGAACTGATTTCATGTTTAAAAAGGAATAAAGCAGCAATTCCATCATCTAAATGCAATTTCCTTTTAAAATTGTGATAAAATACACATGATCTAAAATTTACCGTTTCACTATTTTAAGTATATCACTTAGTAGTGTTAAGTACATTTCTCGATTGTCACAAAATCATATCCTGAATGCTTTTCATCTTGCAAAATTGAAGCTCTATATGCTACAGCAAAACATAATTTCTCGCCCCTGGCAACCACTATTCCAATTGCTGTCTCTTTGAACTTCACTAATTTAGCTGCTACTTCAAAAAAGTTTATTTCAGACAATGTCTGTGTCCTTGTGATTGGCTTATTTTAATTAGCATAATGTCTTCAAGTTTCATCCAGTCTGTCACATATGTCAGATGTAGTGTACTGTTAGCAGTCATATTATGCTATTGAATTTAATCACTTATATTTTCATTTAACTATTTATTATTTCTGCTTTAATCACTTAACCTAAAAAGTATTTTCTTATTTTTGAAAAAAACTTATAAAGATTGAGGCCCTCATTCCATTGTACAGTATTTAAAATACCCTGATTTCAATGCCCAGCATCACAAAACATTTTTGGATTATAATTTTTGTGACCACATATATGCTACGGCCTGTGAATTTTCTTCTTCTCCCCACTCTCCTTTCCTCTATTTTGAATCTAGTTGGGGTAACATTTAATTGGGGTGTTAAATTGATATTTTTTAGCCTAAGCAACCTCTGGTATTTGCCTCTTAATTCATTATTTTGTTTAAAAATGGCATATGGGATTAAACGCACACGCCTTTAATCCCATATTCAGGAGGCAAGAGGCAGGCAGATCTCCATGAGGCCACCTGTTTACATAGTGAATTCAGGTTAGCTGGGGCTACAGGGATACTCTGTCTCAAATCCCACCCCCTCCAAAAAACAAAGACTTATGAAAATACACTGAATATGAGGCTGTATACAATGTATAAAACACATAACTCTTGATGTCACTGAGATTACAGTCTATGGAAGAAGTAAAAAATTATTTGAACAATTCAAAAAATGCAGCTGTAGCAAAGGCTACAGGTAAGATTAATATAAAATATATGGTAAGGAGCTAGAACTCACCCCAAAGAAAGACAGCTTATGAAGAACATGAAGCTTCCATTGTTATTTAAGGAAAAGAGTATTGAGTTAATTGGGGGGAATCCTAAGGATATTCCAAGTGGAGAGAAATACATGGGCAAGGCAATTTACTGATAGGAAATGGAAGAGAAAAAGCAGTGAGCATTGGTCGGCTTGTAGAGAGAACATAGCAGAGCAGAGGGACCTTGGAGGTGAGGAAAGTTCCCACACTGCAGGCTTCCAGCCCTTGGAAACCCATATAGGTTCCGCTCTTGACAAGAAATGTAAAAAGATGGGCCCCATCTTTTGTTATATATATCAATCTTGGATTTAATTTTTGTATACCATTTGTAGAATTATCTTTTATGTCTGTAATTTATTTGTGAGATATGACTGTACGCACTCCAGACATATGAATTTTCTTATTGAGACATAACAGCTTCCATTCTCCATTGGACAACTCATTCTTTCCAATCCCTAGTGCTGTCGACGTCTAAGACCTGCGTATGCTACATTGTGCGGTCGTGTGAGTGAGTGTACTGATGGAAGTGAATACTTCTTGCCAGAGAGACATTCCTGCAGAACGAGAAGCAACTATCGGGTTTCCCTCGCTACATACCAATTCTACCCGAGTCCATGCCTTCTTGAATGTGGGTGAATATGTAGAGCCATTTACGGTATCTTGCCTTGCCTAAGGTGCTTATTATTGTGAGATGTTGCATTGCTTGTGGCCACTCCTCTATATCCTGTGCCTCTTTTTGTGTGTCTTGGCGAAGCATTCTTGGTCTATGTTTGTATTATTACTCTGTGTATGATTGTGTGTGGCTTCTCTAATCGTTTTTAATTCGCTTAGGACTAAGTTTCTCCGTATTCTTTCTCTGTTCTTTGGAGTGGTTAGCCTTTTGCGAGGCTTTTTTCTCTGACAGAACCGCTGTTCTCGTTTCTTAGAGACATGTTCCACATTGCTTTCACATTTCGTTGCGCTTTCATTGGTGCCGTGAAAGACCCTATGATGATTTTCGTCCTTCAGTATAGTGAATTGACAGTTTTTGTTTGGGGCCAATATAGTGTAGCTGGGTTTAGCACTAAAGTTGTAGTGTTACTCTGGCGTACAAACAACTATTGGGTCCACATTCTTCCAGGATTCATAGTTCTCGAACACTGAGAGTCCAGACATGTTTTTGTTGTGAGCATCTATGTTTTATGGAGGCCAATTATATTGGCACTGCGGACGGAGTTTTCTTTTCTGGTCTTTTTTATTTGGTGTTCTATGTTGTTCTTGTATTTGTCAATGGGTTTGTCTTTTTTTCAGTTTGGGGAAATTTTTCTTCTAATATTATCCTGTCAAGATCTGGTCAATAGTGTTTGTATTGGGATTCTTGTCCTTCCTCAGTAATACCCTGATCTGATAGTGCAGAGGTTTTGTCTTTTCATTTGCCCCTTGTCCTCACCCCATTTTACCTGGCGCTTGGGTGTCCAGCTCTTGTGGTTTTTTTAAATATGTCATAATCCTTTACTTGAGCATTTCTAGTTGGTCCAATGTTATCCTTGGATGGGTTGCCTGGTATTCTTTTTCCTGTAGAGGCTATCCTTGGTGCCCGTAGTGCGGTCCTTAGGAGCACTTTTTCCCATCAGTCATTTTTTTCAAGGTGTTGATATTGGTAATGATAGATGCTTGATGCTAGCTCCCATATTATATTTTCATTTCCAATTCTCAGTGGATGGAGTCCACTCAGGATACCCTCTACTGCTTACCTAGTCTGAGACCTAAACAACCATATAACTAAATCGTCTACAAGTACAATAGCTCCTAGGAGGTTCATTGCGGCCATTTGTTCTCTTTATTAATTACACGTTACAGGCACTAGCGACGACATTATTTCCCAGACCCATTTCTGATACATACTCCAACACCCACACCATCACTTAGGACATTAATCAAAATCCTCATTTAAGGTACATTCTTAAGACAGGTAATTTTCCAAATCTATATTGCTGCACCTTTAGTTTCCTCTAAATTTTCCTTTGGGAATCATCTGTCCAACAATTCATTGGTAAAAAGTCCAATGTCCTTTTAGGGTAATCCTTCTCCAGAGAGATCTCTGATGTAAGGCGGAAGCATAAAGTCACGAACTTCTCCCTCGCTAGGGTTCGTAGACTTTTGCGCAATGTTAGAAATTTTATGATAGAGCGCTTTTTCCATGTTGTTGTTATTTTATATTTTGCTCTATCACCATGGTACCTGTGTGATTTGCTTGCTTTGTCGTATGAGAAGGAGAAACCAAAAGACATGACTTTTACAAGAATAATTGTGGGACATATTCAAAAGAATGTGGGTATGTACAGAGAAACTTATAGGGAAAAGAAAATGAAAAACTCAAGACAAGCTACCAGAGGGTGAAATGGACCAAGAGGGTTGATAATTTCAGAATGCTGAAAACATCCCAGGCCAAAATGAAAAAGAAAATGACCAATGAACCTAGGAGCTATAAGACGAGAATGTCAGGCTCCAGAAGAAGCAGAAAATACTAAAGACATCACAGGATGAAATTGGAAAAAAAGGAAATTGAACATTCATCCAATCAACATGAAAAGATGGGAAAGAAGTCTCAGAAGCACATGGAAGAAGCAGGAAAAAGAATACCAGACCTGCAGGATAACATGACCAACTAGAATCATCAAGTAAAGATTTATGAAAAATTAAAAAAAAAAAACACAAGAGTGGAACAACCAGGAAATTGTGACACTATGTGAAAAGACCAAAACCTCCACATCATAGGATAGAGGAAGGACAAGATCCAATACAACACGTATTGACCAGATCTTCGACAGGATAATATAAGAAGAAAATTTCCCCAAACTGAAAAAGACAAACCCTACAAATACAAGAAGCACATAGTAAACACCAAACAGACAGGACCCAGAAAAGAAACTTCCCCATGCCATATAATTGTTAAAACACTAGATGCTGAAAAACAAAGACAGCTGACTTTCTCAGTGCAAACTATGAAATCTGGAAGAATGTGGACCAAAGTTTTCCCCGAGAACTAAAACCAACTTAGATGCTAACCCAGACTACTATACCCAACAAAAATGTCGAATATAGTTGAAGAAGAAATAAATCTTTCAGAACATGAACAAGATGAAAGAAACATGTCTAAGAAACCAACACATCAGAAAATCCTCAAAGCAATCAGAAGAACAGAGGAAAAAATAACATAAATAATGATAAATTATTTTTAAAAAATAAAAAAAAAAAAAAAATCATAACAGAGTAAATACAAACATAGGGACCAAGAATGCAAGCAAAATAAGGTAAAAGGAAAGCAAATGGCACATCTTTCATAATAACCTCAAATACTAAGTCTAAATTCCCCAATCAAAAGGCATGGACTGGGAGAATGGATTAGGAAACCGAATCCTTCTAAATGCTCTCTGCAAGAAATCCATCTCACTCTCAAGGACATACACCACCTTTAGACTGAAAAGAGAAAATATTCAAGCAAATGGTACCAAGAAACAAGCTGGAGTGCTATTCTAATATATCAGACAAAAAAAATCTCAAAGTATAAATTTAATCAGAAGAAACAAAGAGCCCCATTAAATCCTTGTCAAAGGAATAGTGAATCATGAAGACTTCAAAATCCTAATGCCTATGCACCAAATTTTGGTGTGCCTAACTTTATAAACACAAACTCTGCAGGACCCAAGACACAGATTAATCCTAACACACAATAGTGAGAGACTTGAATACCCCACTGAACCCCTTGAATTTGATCAACAGGACAAAAAAGTAAACATAGTGACATCAGAACTGAACAATAACAATACACCAAAGAGACCTCCACAATATCTACAGAATATTCCCCCAAATACCCAGAAGAATGTACTTTCTACTCAGCACCTCACAGGAACATTCTCCCAAACGGACCACATTACTGGGGCACAAAAAGAACCTCAACAAATACAAAAGATAGAATTTATTCCATGCATTCCTATCAGACCACAGTTGCAATAAAGCTGAATAGAACCCCAGAAAACTCCAAACTAGATACAAGAACACAATGGAGACTAAACAACACAAAACTGAATAATGAAATGTCAGGGAAGAAATGAAGAGTGAAAAGTATTCATGGAGCTAATTGAAAAAGACAATACAACACAAACAATTCTTGTGGGATCCTTTAAAAGCAGTCTTGAGAGGAAATTTATAGAGCCTAATTGCCCACATTAAAAAAAAAAGAAAGGGAAACAAATAAATGAAGTATATCACTGCAGCTAAAAGCATTTGAGAGACAACAACAAATGAACCCTAAACCCAATAGACAGGAAGAAATAACCAAAAAATCAGACAAGAAATCAATGGAACAGAAGGAAAGAAAATAA
This sequence comes from Rhizomys pruinosus, assembly GCA_009823505.1. Taxonomy (NCBI): domain Eukaryota; kingdom Metazoa; phylum Chordata; class Mammalia; order Rodentia; family Spalacidae; genus Rhizomys; species Rhizomys pruinosus. Next base: position 381,183 of record VZQC01012528.1, read on the forward strand.
ATAAAAACAAAAAAAAAAAAAAAAAAAAAAAAAAAAAAAAAGGATAAACAAAATAGACAGACCTCTAGGCCCTGTTAACCAAAAAAAAGAAAAAAGCAGAGCACAACTGCCAAATCAACAGTATTGTGATGAAAGGGGAATCATCACAATAGACAAAGAAAAGATCCAGATAATCATTATGGAAATACTTCAAAAATCTATTACTCCACTAAATTTGGGAACCTAAGAGAAATGGATGAATATCTGAAATCCTGGGAAACAACAAGCTTAACCAAGAAGAGATTGAGTAGCTTAAACAGACCCATAATATTTGAGGAAATTTAAGATGTAATTTAAAAAATCCCAAAACTAAAAAAAAGTCCAGGCCAAGATGGCTTCATGGTAAATACTATAAAACATTTAAAAAAGGTCTTAAACCCATTGCTACTCAAACTGTTAGAAGGATTACAGAGAGTAATCTCCCAAACTCCTTCTATGAAAAGCCAGCATCACTCTAATACCAAAACCAGGCAAAGATACAAGCAAAAAAGAAAACTACAGACTCAACTCATTAATGAAAATAGTAGCAATAAACAACAAACGCAAACTACTCAGTCCAAAAAAAGACACCATCATATCAATGGAAACCAGAGATCAGGAGGTCAAAATATACATATAAAACAATAAATAAAATCTCCGTAAATGGAACTTAAAGAAAAATTCACCATGACACCAAAGAGCAGAAAAAGCCTTGATAAGATCCTTGCATCCCTTCATTTTTAAAGTCTTAGAAGGAACAGGACTAAAAGGAACATTCCTCAACTGACCAAAGTCATATATAGCAAACCCACTGGCAGCAGCATCCTAAATGGAGAAAAAAATCACACTAAAAGCAAGGCTGTCCCATACAACACTCCTCTGTCACATGCTAACACTGCAGGACAAAGCTAAGATATAGGAAATTAAAGACACAAATCCAGAAAAGAAGTTAACTGTCCCTTTTTTGCAGATGATATGATAGTTTACCTTAAGGATGCTTAAAAACTCCACCAGAAAAACTTCTTTAGGAAATGATTAACAGTTTCAATAAAGTGGGGCAGGGATACCAAAATAAATGTATAAAATAGTAAGCCTTCCTTTTACACCAAACAATAAAACAAGTGAAATGATATAAGAAAGACCTTCCCACTTCACAAATAGCCTCAAAGTAAAGATACTGGGAAACACCTATAACAAAGATACCAAAGACCTCTACAACAAAAATTTTTAAACCCCTGAATAGGAGATTTGAAAATGGCATCAAAAGATTGGGAAAAAACCTCCTAATGATCATGGATTGAAGAAAAAATTAGCCTTAGTAAAAAATGTCCCATAGTTTACCCAAATTAGTATACAGATTCATTGCAATCCAATCAAAATCCCTATGAGCTTCTTCACAGGACTTGGAAAAAAATCCTTAAATTCATATGGAAAAACAAAGACCCCAAATAGCTAAAGCAACTTTAAGTGAAAAAAATGCAGTACAGGGGGGATTTCCCTACCAGACTTCAAACTTATTACAGGGCCTAGTCATAAAGACAGCCGGGTACTTGGCACAAAAACAGATCCCTTGACAAATGGAATAACATTGAAGACACAAAAGTTGAGGGCTCATACAATTTCAGCCACTTCATATTGACAAAGGGGCAAACAACCCTCAGTGGAGAAGGATAGCACTTCAGCAAATCATGCTGGCAAAAATTGGATCATCATTTTAGAAGAACAAAATTTAATCCCCTACCTCTTCACCCCTGAACAAAAATAAATTCCACGTGGAGTCAAAGATCTCAAAGTGAAGCCTGAAACCCTGAAAGTGATAAGAGAAAATGTTGCAAACCAACTTACAAGACATAGGTGTAGCAAAAGGCTTTTAAAATCAACAGCAGCTGGCACAGGAAAATAAGGTCAACAAGTTCAAACAAATGGACCCTCATAAAACTCAAAAGCTTCTGTACAGCAAAAGAAACAATTCAAGGAGGTGGAGAGAAAACCCACAGAGGGAGGAAATCTTTATCAGTAATACATCTGACAGAACATTAAGGTTAAGAAATATAAAATCCTCAAAAAACAAAGAAGTAAGAAGACAAAATGACCTACTCAAAAGATGGAATAAAGGCTGAACAGAGGACTTCACCAGTGGAGAAGTAAGTATGGCTGAGAAACATCTCAAAGTGTTCAAATCATTAATAATTAAGAAAATCAAATAAACCACCTCGATATCATCTCACTCCAATATGCCTAGCTAAGACCAAGAAATCAAAAGCCAACAGATGCTGGAGAGGTTGTGGGAAAGGGGAACACTCATCCAGGTGGTGGGAATATAAACTTGGGTACCAACCACTATGGAAAGCAGTGTGGAAACCCTTAAAAGACTCTGAATTGAAAGCTACCCACCTTGACCCAGTCATTACCACTCCTGGGTATATACCCAAAAGATTCATCCCACCACAAAGATACATGCACATCCATGTTTGTTGCAGCTCTCTTCACAACGTGAAGAGCTTGGAACCAACCCAAATTGGCCCTCAATAGGTCAAGTGTTATGACAAAAATGTCGGTGTCTTATACTACACAATGGAGTACTATTGAGCTATAAAGAAAGGATTGCATTATGACTTTGCAGGTAAATCGGATTGAGCTCGAAGCCATTATGCTGTCGAGTGAAGTAACACCATCCCAGGAAAAACAAATGGCAAATGGTTTCCCTCATTTGTGGATTGATAACACCAAATCCCCCAGATGAAAGGCAAGTCTGAACAACATTATTGTTATATTTCTGTTTATCTGAAGCAACTATGTTGTTATATATGTGAATTTCTCAAAACCAGGCTCTAGAATCCACCCACCACTTATTTTCAGACTCTGTAATTACTGTATGTGGGAGGAGTTTAATGTATACATATTTTTAGATAATATAAAATTAATGGAGGGAAAATGTGAATTCCTAAGCAAAAAAAAAAAAAAGTGGGAGATGTAAAGATGCAGGGACAGTTATGGCAGAGTGCATGATCTGGGTTGAAGGTGGGGGAAGGGAAAGGGGAATATGCTTGAACAGAATTAAAAAATGATTCTTGAAAACACAAAACATCAATAAAACACACACACACAAATCTGCATCAAAAAAGAAGTTTTGTAATATCTCTTGATGAATAGGCTGCAGGATAAAGTGAAGAAAGGATTGGAGCTGAAAACAGTTATATTTTATTACTAATTAGGACTGAATGGTGGGAGTAGGGAGCTAGTAGAATTAATCTTCCAAAATTTTGGATTGCATAAGTAATTAAATGATAACTACATCCAGTTTGTTTGTAGCAAACACTGGGAATGTTTGTAGGCAAGGAGATCTCAGGGTTAGTATGGAGCATGGTAAATTTTAGCTTATTTGATTTTAGAGATGGACAAGAAGGCAGCTGGCTATGAAGGTCCAAAGCTGATTTATATGTTGTGTATAATCGTAGCCATTATTTATTGCTTTCTTACCTTTTACAACTGTGTTAATTGCTGTTGCGACATGTCATCAAGATATCATACAGGACAAAATTCTAGTGAAGAGAACAAATATTTTAAATCACTTAGCCCTATGTACATAAGCAGAATGTCATGGGTGTGAAGGCATGTGCCAGAAGACAGCAGTTCATGTCACATCAGACAAGAAGCACAGAGTCACAAGAAAGCAAGCAGGGTATAAGTTCTGTCTCTACCACCAGCAAACTGGTCGGATCACTGGGCTTACTTTCCATTCAGGAAGAAATGTTTACTGACTGCTAAAAGCTTACCACCACTTGAAGACTAAGAATTATAAAACATAAGCCTGTGGGGAATATTTCATATTTAAATTATAACCATTGCTGTTTTGTACTGTAGACTGGTATTGTTACCTTGGTATTAGTGTTTAGAATGGCAAGTGGTTTTTTTCTTTATCACCATTTTGTATGCTTTATACATCATTTGAGTCCAATTTGGATATATTTTCCTCTCCCTGCCCCTGTCCCTCCCCAGTTTATGTATGCATTCTGTCATACATGTCTATATATCAAAAATTATGGACCTTTGGAATAAACTGAAATTAATTCCAAAATTATGTCTTGGGGTTCACTTTTTTCCTTTTTAATTTTTATTACTCTAGAATAGAAATACATATCTTCCACCCATATATGGTAAATATATGAATATCTGAATATAAGTGTCACGTCAATTCTAGAGCCTAGTAAGAGATTCAGATTTTAACAGCACAGTTGCTTTCAGTTACAAAGAAATATAATAATAAAGTGCTCAGTTTTGCCTGCCAACTGGGGATTTTTTAGGTCGTCAGCATTCCACGTATGAGGGAAACCACTCTTGCCCTTTTTTTTTCTGGGACTGTGTTACTCACTTAGGCATTAATGGCTTCGAGTCCATCCATTTACCTGTGAAGTCATTGATGTCATCTTTCTTTTTTTTTTTTTTTTGTGTCATCTTTCTTTACCACTCCATAAAACTCCACTATGTAAATGTACCACATTTTTGTTATCCATCATCAGTTGAGGGGGCATTTGGGTTTGTTCCAACTCTTTTCTATTGTGAAGGGAGCTGCAATTAAACATAACTGTGCAGTAGGATGAATCTTGTGGGTGTACCAGGAGCAGTATGGCTGGGTCAGGGGTAGGCTCATTTTTGACTCTTTTAAGGATTCACCATACTGCTTTCCAGTAGTGGTTGTATGAGGTTTACATTCCCATCAACAGGGCATGAGATGTCCCTTTCCCTACAACCTCTCCAGCATTTGTTTCTTTTTGTTTTCTTGATCTTTGGCCAGTCTTACTGGAATGAGATGATACCTTAGGGTGATTTTAATTTGCAATTTCCTTTAATTATTAACGATGTCAACACCTTTTAAGATGTTTCTCAGGCCATCTTTACTTCCTTACTTGGTGAAGTCTGTTCACCTTCTTTTACTCATCTTTTTGAGTAGCGTCATTGTTTTCTTCTTCATTTTTTAAGTAGTCTATGTATTCTGGATTTAATGCTCTGTAAGATGTATCAGCAGTTGGAAGGTTTCCTCCCACTCTGGTGGGTTTTCTCTTCACCTTCCTTTGATTATTTCTTTTTAGCTGCTAACAGATTCTTTTGAGTTTGATGAGGTCCTACTTGTAAGCTGTTGTCTTTATTTCCTGTGCAGCAGCTATTTGGGTTAGGAAGTCTTCTCCTAGGCCTATGTCTTGTAGTTTGCTGAATGGCCAGCAAATTTTCAATGTCTCCACAGTTAAGTATTTCAGGTTTGTAGAGCATTTTCTGTCTCTGCAATTATTCAACTTTTGTATAAAGGGGAACAGACATAGACATATGCAGACAGGAAAGTATAGTTTTCTGAGTCTCTATTTAGAAAAGTCATTGCACTTTAAGGTGTTTACGTTTATGCTTAATCCTTGTTGATGTACTTGATCTAGAACCTTCTCTGCCTTACTAAGAGTCTGCATTTCCAGACTCAATGAAACCAGCTCAGAGGAGTAGACTCCAGAAGTCTGAGATTTTCAGGGTCCAGCTTACACCCTGCAAATGATTCTGTTGAACTCTTCAACCCAGGAACCACTACAGCAGGAAAATGTCTTGACTCAGTATCTGGAGATGAAGGCAAGCACATGTTTTTTGTAGAATTCTCTCAGGCCATTCTCATAGATTAGTAGTACTTGATGACCACTGATTTTGTACGTAAGATGGTAAGTTTGAATGTGGTGCATTTTTCCTGAAATTTAAATTAATTTTTATATTCCTTACCCTAAATGATAAAATATTAGAGGGAAATTAAGTTTTTGTGGAAGAATTTTTCTGAAACTGAAATCATGGAGAAAATTTCCCATAATACAAGAGAGAGTTTAATCTTAACAAATAGACAACAGGGAAGTTACAAATAACCTATAGATCATATTTTCATTGTTTAGAATTTGTATACTTTTTTCCAAAATGTTGGTAAAGTTTGGGAGAAAAAGTTTTGAATCTGTGTATCAAGTCATTTTAAATTTATTAGGCGATTATTTTCAAACTTAATCATAAAAATTTTATGTATTTGATGTACAAATGATACATTGGGCTGTACCATCACAAAATCATGCAATACAATATTGCCTTATTTGCCAGAGCGTTTAGACTTTTCAAAAATTTGGCAGATGTGTAGTCATTATTTATGATTGAAGCATTTATGTGATTCAGCTATAGAGCCATATCATTCAAATTTACTGACAGCTAATTAAATACAATCTCAATAGGGAAGACTTTGCATTCATTTGACTTAAATTGACTGCTAGAGGGAAAATATTAAAAATTTCAATGGTAGTCACCTTGTTTCTTTGAATTCATGAGAGAAAAACCTCTCAGCATATTTAAAATTAATAAGATACCAAATATATTCCATTGAGCTCGTTTCACACATTTGAAAGGAAAAGTGTATACCTTTTTCTTGCTTTCTGAATTTTAGCAAAAATTATGAAAGTTTCTTTATATATCACATTATCCAGAGCACATTATGTTTTTCCATAAAAATGTTAAAGTCTTTGATTTGAAATTCTATAGATTTTCATAAAGACATAAGGAAACCTTACTCTATAGAACCTACATAAGGCATATACAAAACATTATACAAAAGAGATTAAAGGAAATCTATGACCTGTGCAGTTTCAAGGGCAGCCAAGTCTACATAGCGGAGTTCCAGGCCAAGCTGGGGCTACAGGGAGACCTTGTCTTCGAAAACCACACACACACACACACACACACACACACACACACACACACACACACCAAAATATACCTTATAACAGGGGAATATTCGCTTTCTAAACAACAATAAGCTTGCACAAGTAAAAGCCTAAGGGCCAGGAAAAAAACTCCCTCTTTTGAAGCTGTTGTCAGGGGCTCCACTAACACAGGCAATACTGGATGTTGTCCCTATTTTAATNCATTTCATCCTGTGATGTCTTCAGTATTTATGACTTCCCTTAGGAGCCTGACATTCTCGTCTTATAGCTCTAGGTTCATGGTTCATTTTCTTTTTCTTTTGGCCTGGGATTTTTTTCAGCATTTCTGAATTATCACCCTCTTGGTCATTATCACCCTCTTGGTACTTCTGAGTTTTTCATTTCTTCCCTTAGTTCTCTAATTTCTTTGCATATTGTCCAAAATTATTCTGTAAAGTCCCGTCTTTGTTTCCTTCCAGGGAGATCTCTTGTAGGTATTTTCTTTAGGGTTGGTAGACTTTGGTGTAGATTTATTAGAGCTTTTCACATGTTGTTGTTTCTTTATTTATTTTTGTGTGTGTGTGTGATGTGTTTGTGGTGTGTGCTTGTTTGGCTGTGGCTTTGCTTGTTTTACTTTGTTTTCTTGGGTTCTGGTGTCTCAATGTCGGCTGCACAGACTCTAATCACTAATACTGTGCCTCCCAGATCCTCTACACCACAACTCCCCCAGGCTGGGGGAGGGGAACTGTTTGCTACTTCGGCCCACCGTTGGTTTGGCCCATGTGTAGGTACCCTATTGGCCAACTCACCAACTCAGGCCACATGGCAAGCTGGGACTGGAAGGTCGGAAGGTCCCAGAAGATCCTGGGCGATACCTAGCTTCCACAGGGCACAGGGGTGCCCACAGCACCCAGGCAGGCAGGCCTTACCTGGACTTTTGCAGGCTGTTGTTCTGCAGGATGCAGGTTCACTTCAGTCCACCCACCCCATGAGCTGGGTGCACGCTGGTGTTGTGCTGGTGTGGTGTGTGTCTCACTAACTTCTTTCTAAGCAACCAAAATAACTTTTTATTTGATCAACCTTTATTAATTCTTCTTGTGCCCTATGGGTTTCCAAGGGCTGGAAGCCTGCAGTGTGGGAACTTTCCTCACCTCCAAGGTCCCTCTGCTCTGCTATGTTCTCTCTACAAGCCGACCAATGCTCACTGCTTTTTCTCTTCCATTTCCTATCAGTAAATTGCCTTGCCCATGTATTTCTCTCCACTTGGAATATCCTTAGGATTCCCCCCAATTAACTCAATACTCTTTTCCTTAAATAACAATGGAAGCTTCATGTTCTTCATAAGCTGTCTTTCTTTGGGGTGAGTTCTAGCTCCTTACCATATATTTTATATTAATCTTACCTGTAGCCTTTGCTACAGCTGCATTTTTTGAATTGTTCAAATAATTTTTTACTTCTTCCATAGACTGTAATCTCAGTGACATCAAGAGTTATGTGTTTTATACATTGTATACAGCCTCATATTCAGTGTATTTTCATAAGTCTTTGTTTTTTGGAGGGGGTGGGATTTGAGACAGAGTATCCCTGTAGCCCCAGCTAACCTGCAACTCACTATTGTCAAACATCAGCTGGGCCTCATGGAGAATCTGCCTGCCTCTGTCCTGAATATGGGATTAAACAGGGCGTGTGCGTTTAATCCCATATGCCATTTTTAAACAAAATAATGAATTAAGAGGCAAATACCAGAGGTTGCTTAGGCTAAAAAATATCAATTTAACACCCCAATTAAATGTTACCCCAACTAGATTCAAAATAGAGGAAAGGAGAGTGGGGAGAAGAAGAAAATTCACAGGCCGTAGCATATATGTGGTCACAGAAATAATTATAATCAAAAATGTTTTGTGTTGCTGGGCATTGAAATCAGGGTATTTTAAATACTGTACAATGGAATGAGGGCCTCAATCTTTATAAGTTTTTTTCAAAAATAAGGAAAATACTTTCTAAATAAAAAAGCAAAATAAAAAAAAAAAAAAAAAAAAAAAAAATGAAAATATTTTTTTTCTTAAGTGGTATAAATTCAACTAGCATAATAAGACCTGCTAACCGTACATACATCTGACTATGTGACAGACTGGATGAACAACTTGAAGACATTATGCTAATTAAAATAAGCCAATCACAAAGACACAGACATTGTCTGAATAAACTTTTTTGAAGTAGCAGCTAAATTAGTGAAGTTCAAAGAGACAGCAATTGGAATAGTGGTTGCCAGGGGCGAGAAATTATGTTTTGCTGTAGCATATAGAGCTTCAATTTTGCAAGATGAAAAAATTCAGGGATATGATTTGTGACAATCGGAAATGTACTTAACTACTACTAAGTGATTTATACTTAAAAAAATCGTGGACACGTAAATTTTAAGATATGTGTATTTTATCACTAATTTTAAAAAGAAAATTGCCATTTAGAGATGGAATGCTGCTCTTATTACTTTTTAAACATGAAAATCAGTTCTCATTTTATTTTTATTTAAGGAAAAAACGCTTTGTGGACAATGTTTGAAACGACAAAGAGGCAGAGACAGAAACCATATCTGAGATGATCGATCTATTGTTAGTTACTGGAAAGAGCTTTGAAAATTACAGGAGTTTAATGCATGTTGGATGAATAAAGACAAATGCAGACACTGATAAAGGTCTAATTACTAAACAGGTAGAAGTACACATGGTTTTCTTCTAGATGGTCCTTAGGGCTGTCAATTAAAAGGATATTTGTATTCGAAAGGATAAATTACTCTGGCCAGGTATATGTGCTGTGTTTTAGATGATTATCCCTAGAGAACTACCTTATAGTAGTAAATTATCCTTCTGACTGATGTCCTCAAGAGGGGTCTTTGTCACAGTATTTCCAGTGCTAGATTTAAAATTTCTAGTAATTCCATGTCAGCCAAGGAATACAGCACAAGGACACATGTACAGTAAAGCAAACTGTGTCCTCTGAGGGGAAAATATACCCAATACCAAATGCATATCTTATGATCTTGAACTTATTAGGATACCAGATCATAGGGGAAAAAAGTACTACATAAGCCATCTTGCAGTTTAGAAATTTATCCTTTTGTGAAATCCAGTTGAATCTTCCTCTGCCATTTCTTTTCAGCTGGAAGGCTTTCCTTACTGGAGAAATACCTGTGAAATAAATGGAGCAAAGTCAGCATATATCGACAGGACCCACATTTTAACTGAAAGGAAAAAAAAAAGTAGGGTTTTATTAAATTTTAGAGAAGGAATTTGCAGTTCATTGAGTAATGTGGTTTAAAATTAAATATCATATAAATTCTACCTACTACTTTGTAAAATTATGAAGACTATGAGATTCTGTTCAGTGAAAATGGATGACTACAGCACCTTTCCATGAATGCAAAAATATGTATGATTTTCATTAATGTGGTAGGAGATAAAATTACCAAATATCCCTTTTCTAAATCCAGGTCAGATAAGCATTATCCATTCCTAGAATATCTCTGGGTCTGTTGTGCATGATCAGGGCCTGAGACATGTGTAAGTTTTACTACTTTTTAAGTTAGCACACAAAGTTTTGATTACCACTATGGCATTTCAAACAAACTGTTTTAGTAGATTCTCCTCTTCCCTCACTTTTTCATTCCCCACTATTTCCTTTACTCTTCCCTCAGTCTCCTTTCTTTTTTTATATCAGATGTGTCCTTGATTTTCTCTTCCCTTTCCTCAGTACCTGTTTTTACCCTCTTTCCTAGATTTTTGGGCATTACACATATTAACATCTATCTAAATATACACATTGCAAAGTAGGAAGAACTTATGAGACATAACATATGTTTTTCTTTTTTTAACGTTTCAGTCCCCTTGATCAGTACAGTTCTATCCAGATCCCTTTGTTTTTTTTTCCTGCAAATTTCATTAATTTCATTTTTCTTTTACCAACTCTCTGAATATTCCATTGCCTACATAAACAATTTCATTATCATTCCACTTATTCACAGGCATCTAGGCTGGGTCTGTTTCCTTGCAATTGTGAATAGAGCTATAATAAATATGGTGTGTATGAATTTTAAAAATTCAAGACCATTGGGGCAGAGGCAGGTGGACTCTTTGTGAGTTCAAGGGCCAGCATGGTCTACAGGAGTGAGTTCCCGGACAGCTGGGACTACAGGGAGACCCTGTCTGAAAAGAACCCCCCCAAAAAAAAAAAAAAAAAAAAAAAAAAAAAATTCCACAGACCATTATGTGTTGTTTTGGCTTTTGTTGTTTGTTTGTTTGTTTGTTTTGAAGTTTTTTGGTCTTTTAAGGACAGGGTCTCCCTTTAGGACCAGCTGCCTTGGGAGCTCACTATGTAGACCAGGTTGCCTTGCACTCACAGAGATCCACCTGCAGCCTCCCCACCTCCAACCCCCAAAATCGTTTCCCCACAAAAAGTTAAAGCAATTAACCCTCCACCCCCCAAATTAAGCAAGTTTCTTGGGATGGATTGGTGGGTATGCGGGAAATTGGTGTTTGGTCGATTGAGATGAAGTCGTTTGTGCACCCAACACACATGCATCTCATTTTATTTGTTTTTTTTTTTGAAAAAAAAAAAAAAAAAAAAAAATATAAGAAAATATTTTTCTACAAAATATTACTGTATTCAAGAAAGATTTTTCTTAAGAGAGTTTGCAATGGCAAAATATATTTTATGGTCCTTGAGAAGCAATATGTCAAACATTAGTAGCTACATGGACAGTTCATTGTGAAGTAACCCAGCAGAGATCAGAAAGGCAGACAATGTTCAAGTCTCTTGGCTCCCTGGGGAGTTTTCTACTCCCTGGATGCTATAGAGTACTGGCTGAGACTCAAATATGGCTTCAAAATATATGTGAAACATACATTAAAATACCCCTTCTTCATTTTTCAAGGGGATAAACAACTGTTCTGATTTCACGCATTGTCTTCAATTACTGAATGTTAATTCTCTGTGCAGCATAAAGGTAAGAGTGTCTTTGTGGGCCTAACTTGCTAGTATGGAAGGCAGATATAATAAACAACTAATTGCAATATTGTTATTAAGGCAGTAAAAAAAAAGAGTCAGAAAAAAAAGTTGAAATAAGGGAAAACTTCCGAAACCCTTATAGAAGTTGACTTTTTTTGTTTGTTTTGTCATTTAGGATTTATTTAGAGTGCGAATGTACTCAATGAGGGACAAAACATGATTTAAAAAAGATACAACAAAGCTAACCGTCTTCACCTATACCTAGAAAATAGAGAGCTCAAGGAGAGGGGGGGGCTAGCTGAAACTTCTTTTATATAGGAAGAACGGTAGTTTGGGGTTTGTCTCTGTCCAATAAAATCAAGACATTTCTTTGGGCTTGGAGATTACAAAATCCATTTTCTTCATGTACTGCATTGTATTCATTATACACCTAAGACCTTACACCCTTGAGCATCTTCATGTTATGGTAGGGCCCACTGTCAAGAATTAGATAAGTTAGATTATATATATATATTTTTAAAAAGCAGACTAACTATATATATAATTATATAACTTATGTAAGCGACACATTCATTGCTCTGCTTCTTTATAGAACCTTGAACTAATACACACCTATTATCATATTGCTTTCTCAAAGAAGTCTCATTTTACACTTAGAGAGTGCTTATTACAGAGACTCACAACTGGCCAAATGGAGAATAAGAAGTTACAGTATGATCCTCTAATGTGTAGATTGCTATATTCACACCATCTTATGCCCCAGGCTTAGGGACCATCACAGAAATATAGAGAAGTCAGAGGTAGTAAGTATTATCTGGAGAAGTGTGACCTTGCACATATGAACTAACCTAATGGTGGCTTTACCCCCCTCACAAGACCTGGACAAGATAAAAGCCAGCCAAGATCCCAGAATGAAGGGTAGGCCTTCTGAATTTCCACCACTTGCTGAGGGGCTATTGGCTGCCAGGAAAGGAAGTGTCAGTTCTTTCAGGAATTGTGTCACCTGAGAGAGCTATCCATGCTCCAATGATGGTCCTACACCCATGCACATCAAGGGGTTTCAGTGGGGTTAAAAGAATGCATGCATATGAAGTTGGGAATAAATTCTGGAGAAATGTAGATGATAAATTGGAGGGAAACGGGAAGGGTTTGACTTGATCAAACAAATCCTTATATAAATGTATGAAAATTCTCAAACAAAATAAGTTGAACAAAAGTTTACAAAAGTAAAACAGCAAAAAGTTAGCAACACGAGAACTACAAAACTCGTTTGTAGACTTTAACCTCAACATTTTTAATAAAATTCTTTTATTGGGCGGAAGAAAAAATAATTATGGAACATGGGACCTAATAAGGGTTAAATGTTTTCTTTATGTTTTTCTTTTGGCCTAATTACATTCTGTGCAGAGAAAAAGAAGTTTCAGAATTGCTTATCCCTGAAGAGACACATATCAAATTTTCTCCTCCCAAGTCTCAGGGATCATTATGGAAGGGAGGCAGAAGATATTTAGAGCCGAGGTGCTGATGATCATAAAGAAACAGTTTTTCCAGACATGGGGCAACTTACTCATATGTGCACACAGCATGCAGAAGGCTCACTAAGCTCAAGCAAGACGAAATCCAAGCATAGAAGTGAAACAGTGGAAATGACACCCTAACCCACCCTGAAGAAATATTGGCAACAAACTGATGGCTGCCTGGAGGAGGAGAGTAAATCTCATGGAAGGGTATGAGTCTTAGTAGGTTAACAGGGCTCTCAGTGGATATGATTCACACTGAAGAACATTGGGATAGGATTATTGAATACATAGGACATATCTTATATCTATAATATATATATATATCTATATATGATATATGATTTACAAACATGAACATTGGGAGAGTAGGGGTTCAGATTGGGAGAGGGGACAGGGGGTGGGAAAATAAAATATAAAAAGTCGTGATTATTGAAATTCACAAAAATTCAACTAAAAAATAAAAGATTAAATTCAACAATGCAATCTAGTTAGTAATCATAACTTTATCTATATTTTTCCAGTTGAAGTTGGTTTTCCCCAATAAATGAAATAATGGAAAAGTGAAAACGGCTTGGGGTTCTATTTTAGGTGACTGACTGAAAAAAGATCTACTGGGATTCCTGTGTCTCTGAAGCCCATCTGAAATGGTACAATATTCAACATGACTCCAATGACCTTATATTTTCCACTCCAAGATGGATGAATTTAAAAGAACCCAAATACCTGAAGAGATACCATGAAAGGTTCAGGTGGTCCAGTTTCTGGTGTGGTGTTGCACTGCAGGTCTGGATTGGGAATAAAACATCTGAAAGGATAGCAAGGGAAGAGCCTGGGAATAGTGGGGACAAAGTTTGAAAGGGGGGCATATCTCAGGAGTCCAGTGAATTGAAGGAAAATGAAAAGGGGAGAAAAGGAGGAAAGAGTAGTGGTATTACTCGTGGGAAGTGGGAAGGAATATCTTAGAAGAGCCAATTTGGGGGAGATTTTAAATGCCCCCCAAAATCATTGATATAGCAACTTATCCTCAGCAAATAACAAATATATATGAATGCAGATGGCAAAGCATAGTGTCAGCATGGATTAAAGAAGAGGGTTTCATTCAACCAAGAAGTCCCCATGTAAGCAACAGGATTTGAAAGGTCTTTCAAAGAGCCAGGAAACAAATCACTTTATTCACTCAGTTACACAAAAGTTCACCCTTGAAGAGCTAACAAGAAAGGATTGCTTGCTGTGAGTACATGGAAAGAATTTCCACCTAAAAGAAGGATCTAGCAAAAAGAATTCCACCAAAAATAGTTAGTCTATATGCTCCTGAAGATGGAGAGTCAGTAAGAAAATGTTCTGGGGCTGGAGAGATGGCTCAGCGGTTAAGAGTGCTGACTGTTCTGGCAGAGGACCCGGGTTCGATTCCCAGCACCCACATGGCAGCTAAGAACCATCTTTAACTCCAGTTCCAGGGAAATCCGACACCCTCTTCTGACCTCCGCAGCATTGCACAGCACGGGTGCACCTACATACATGCAGACAGTACACTCATACACATTAAAAAAGAGAAAGAAAGAAAGAAAGAAAGAAAGAAAGAAAGAAAGAAAGAAAGAAAGAAAGAAAGAAAGAAAGAAAGAAAGAAAGAAAGAAAGAAAATGTTCATACCCTGAATTCAAGTACTAAATCTCACCCCAAAAAAGGAGTACAAACAGAAGGATTTTCAGCTAGTATATGCTTTTCTCCAGGAGCCTGGGACTATAACATAGCTTGTTGGAATATACTCAAAATCATAAGAAACAAAAATCATTTGTCCTTACCAATTTCAATATTGTCTGGAGTAATGCCTCAGGAGTCTGACTCATCCATGGGTTCCCTGATCAATCAGTAATGAGTAAAGGCAATAAATTCACAGGTGTTCAGTTATGGTCCAGGATGAGAGTTCTGAGGATCAAGGTTGAATGTGAATTTGAGTCAGATATACCATAGGAAAATTGTATCCACAGCACTTGTTAAAGAATAGTAAAAAGGGCTTTGGGGGTTTGGGGTGGAGGATTATCATATTGAGTATAAAATTATTACTGTTGTTTGGGAAGTGCCTGTGAGTGAAAGACAAGACTTATTAGTTAGCATGAATCCGCAAGTAGAAATGTACTAGTGAATAGCACTAGTATGTTCAGTTTATGCATGTTAATCAAATTAAAGTAAAATAGAATAGTTTTTAAAATACTATCAGGTAACTATGGGGTTGATGCATATTTTTCTGTGACAAAATATTTTTACTATATATTTTATTTATTTATTTATTTATTTATTTATTTATTCGTGTGTATGAATGTACTGTCTGCCTTTACAAATGTTATATTATACAGTATAGTGTGTTTTGAAATGATAAAGTAAGATCCTAAGTGATCATTTGTATGAGGAAGACAACTAAAACCAATAATTTTAGAATTTGCTAATTAACTGAAAAAGTAACAGAAAGTTTTCCATCCAGAATTAACTACTAAAAAGTTGAAATTACTTTGCTCATTAAGTTATGGTCTGTTATATATTTTTTAAATTTTAATTATTTTTGTATGTGTATGAATGTACTGTCTGCATGTAGGTCTGTGCACTCGTGTCGTGCAATTCCCCGGAGGTCAGAAGAGGGTGTTGGAATTGGAGTTACAGACGGTTCTTAGCCGCCATGTGGGTGCTGGGGATCGAACTAGGGTCCTCTGCAAGAGCAGTCGGTGCTCTTAACCGCTAGGCTATCTCTCCAGCCCCATGTTCTGTTATATTTTAACTTGGGATTAGTCCTAACCTGTTTCTCTTCCCAGTTCAATAGTATTGTAGCACAAAAACTGGTAAAATTATTGATAGTAGAAAGTTCTGATCATTCTTAGAACTTCACTAAAAACACAGTCCTTAACTTGTAATCATTTTGTTAAGCAAAACAAGACAGGCAGCCTCAGAAAGACAAATATCACACTTTTCATCTCATAGGTGGAATCCATACTTAAACTTATTTACACATGTAAATGTGTAAGACATTAAAGTCAGAATGGATCAAGAGAAGGAGGAAGAGGTCCAAAGGGAGAAGGAGACAATAAGAGTGAGACAATCCAGTGACAAGAAAGCAAAAGGAAAGCTACTCAGAAGGAGGAAAGGGATCAGGTAGAAGAGAAGGCAGGAGTGGGGGTGAATAAAAGTGAAGGATAATGTCAAATGTGTGTGTGTGAAAATATCATACTGGAACACATTTCTTAAATGCTTATGAAAAATACTAAAATTGAATTTTTAAAAAGGGAAAGGAAGAAATAAAATACCATATATTATTTTCAACCCTCCTTGTAAAATTAAAAAAAAAAAAAAGAAACACCATCTCCAAAGCACAATCATTGTTTTCCCTGAAATTCCAACTCCTGTAAGCATTCCAGTGTGATGACTGTTTGACTCAGAGCTTCTTAGAGGAAAAACCATTCTACACAACAGAGAATCAATGAAACAATAGCAATGTGCTGCTAGAATAAAATCCATATAAAGATAGGAATTCCACTTACAATAAAATAGAGCTTAAAGGGGAAACAAGACAAAATCATCCTAAGAATAAAGCAACACATATATTCTCTATGAATAGAGAAGAAATTTTTTTAAATAAACAACAAGCTGAAACTAGCAGCATGTCCAAAGGATTATTCACTATAACCAAGTAAGGACTGATTCCAGAGACATAAGCTTGGTTTAACATACAAAATCAAACAAGGAAATATACCAAAGAGCAAATTCCTTTAATCCCAGCACTCGGCAGGCAGACGCAGGAGGATCTCTGTGAGTTCAAGGCCAGCCTGGTCTACAGAGTGAGTCAACTGGAGCTATAGGGACACCCTGTCTCAAAAACACCAAAAAAAATTTTTTAATTAAAAAATAATAATAAAAATAAAGAACAAATTCCACATGAATTCCTTGGACACTAAAAAAAAATTATTTAACATCAATCAAAATTGTTTCATCATCCTATCAGTGAAAAAAAAAACAAAACTACATATCAAGTGAAGTTTTCTTTACCTGTTAAAAAAATATCTGTAGAAAAGCTCCACATTACCATTCTACTTAGTGTGAAAAGACTAAATGTTTTCTAACTGACACATATTCTGTGCTCTTAATATTCCTATCCAATAGAATGCTAGACATTTTAGAAACCAGGTAAGAAAAAGAAAAGCAAGCATCCAGATAACAGAAAAGGAAATCTCTTTCGTAAATTAGAAATTTGAAGCTGTGATAGGATGTAAAAAACTAAGATTAAGTATGGCAGGGTCTTCGTGTGGTTTATAACATCTCCTAACCATTAGAGGATGTAAGCTTGTGACATCAGCCGTGGGTTATTCCTCCAAGGAGAGAGATAATAGCCAATTAGATTTGGGATATACAGACATATGGCTGCCACTGCTGCACAGTATTTCCAGGCAGATGAGGTGTAGCTGGTGCTGACGGAGGAGTCTTGCTTGACTCAAGGAGACCTATATTTGCTTTATTGGTTTAGTGGCCTTTGGTAACACTCTCTGGCATCCCAGAGACCATCTGTATACTTGCAAGTGCGGTCTCCATACATCTTTCCCATGTTTATATCAGGTCTTCAACAGCAGGGCCTTATCGCCTCTCTTCCTGCAGATATCCCAGTTTGGAGGCCAGGAGCCTTTACCATTTGTGGGGGCTTGGATCCCCTGGCCAACATCTCCTTGGTAGAATAATCCATTTTTGATGTCAGTGCTCCTGTACTGATATATTTTGTTTAAGTGCATAGCTTAAGGAGTTTTTTTTTTTATTTTTTTTTTTTTAGATAATAATCCTTTTCACAGTTTCTATGTCCATTAGTCAATTAAAGAAGGCAGTTTTACTGATTTTACAAGAGAATACCTCTATAACAGCTGGTTCCATTCTACAGCTGGAGAACGACCTCATCATCCTCTTATTTCTCCTTATTCTATGGGGGGGAGTTAAGAAAGTCTCTTGTATTAAAACCTTTCCAGCACCTAGAAGGTAAGCTTCGTTAGGAAAATGTAAATCATGAATTAACATACCATCCAAACATCTGTGTCTATACCAAAGTAACCTACCATAACAATTAGTACTGTTTAAATACCTATATATCTAATTGTGTGTGCTTCATTAGCAGGATCAAAAGGCTATATATTATACTGTTTAAATACCTAAATATCTAATTGCATGTGCTTTGTTAGTAGGATCGAAAGGTTATGCCTGGACAAGCTGGCAGCCCATGAAAGAAAACAGCCAGAACTGACTAGAGACCAAGACATCAGCTCCAGAGAAAGTAGTGTTTTGCTTCTCATCCACCTGTGCCCCTTTTCTAAGCCTAGGGAACAGTCTGCGGAAGAGGGGGCGTGGTAGAATGTAAGGGCTTCGATTGGGGTTAATGGTGAAACTACAACAAAATAGACTGGACACTCATTTGATCAACTTGATTAAACATACAAGCCCCCCTTGCTGGATGGTGGGACCCATGAGCTGTGTGGGTTTGGGCACAACTGCTTGCAAATTGGTTTTACATGAAGGATGCTTGTACTCACAAATTATCACTTATTGTTAAAAAAATGAAAACAAAACAAAACAAAAAAGCAGAGAAAGATGCAGAAAACTAACGGCAGAATGCATGATATGGGATGGGTAGGGGTGGGGTGGGGGGAAGGGAAGGGGATATATGCCTGAACTGAATTGGAAAATGATGTATGAAATACACAAAGCATCAATAAAAAAAAAAGAAATTTAAAGAACTTATATAAAAAAAAAAAAACTAAGATTAAGCTGGGTGTGGTGACACACAACTTTAATCTCAGTACATGTATTTGGGAGGCAGAGGCAAGAGACTCTCTTGATCTAGGCCAAGTTGGTCTGCTTAGTGAGTCCAGGACAGCTGGGACAACAGGGCAAACCTGTCTCCAAAAGACAAATATATATGTGTGTGTATATAGGTCCTATTTCTATATAAAAAAGAGTTTTTAAAAACGATAATTTCTCTTCAGAGAAGGAGACAACCTTTGGCACTCTACTGGTCCATGCTGCCAATGAAGTTTCTGGCCTCCTAGAAAGGGTTCTAAACTGAACTAAAGAGAAGAGCTCTGGACTGCCGAAACACAAATAGAGGTTGGGTAAGGCAGGCGTTGAAATCAGGCCAAAACAGGTAGAAACATAAATTTGGTATGGGAACCTGAATTTGAAACCAAAAGTTATTCAACAAAGACTCAGCAATCTATGTTCCCTAAGGAGCCGATGTTACTGGCAAAGGCATTCAGAAACTGAGGTTCAAAGAGGAGAAATGATGCTACCAATCAGATAGAAATTGTAAATAAGCTGATAAAGTAGACTTCAAACCAAAACTAATCAGAAGAGATAAAGAAGCAATACATACTAATAAAATTTTTTAAAAAGAAATGCTGATTTTAAGCAACTATACATTGAATATTTGGCCTCATAATTTAATAACTATCAAAGGCATGAAAGATCAAATAAATCTTGATGCAATTGTAGTAGGAAATACTTAATGGGACTTTAGATAGGCCTTCCAAACTAAACATCAGTAAAGAAATTTCTGAGCTAAAGTATATAAAAAATCAATTGTATTGGACAAATGTTTACATAATAATGTCACAGATTCAGACCATATTCTCTTTTCAACACCCCTTGTAACCTTTTCTATAGTTGATCTAATACAAGCCAGGAAAGCAGCCTTAACAAATAGCAAAATATTTCAAGAATTCCTTATTTCTTATCCAACCATAATTAAAAGTAGAATTCAACAAGAGAAACAAAAGAAACTACACAAATGCTTTGGATGCTGAGAATTTACACATCTAAATGAACGGTGAGTCACTGAAGAAATTAAGGAGGGACTTGAACTCCAAGAATTAGGTTAAAATGACAGCAAAGACTACCCAAATCTTTGTGATAAAGCAATGATAGTTCTAAGAAGGAAGTTTATACACATATGATCTTCCCTTATGCAATTAAAAATATCTCAAATAAGTAATTTAATGTTGTACTTGACATTCCTACAAAAAATGGAGCCAAACCTAGATGCAGTACATAGAAAGAAACAATATTAATGCTTAAAAGTTAATGAAATTTAAAGTAAAACTACAATAAATAGACACAATCAAACAGAGTTGGTTCTTTAAAAAACAATTGAGAAACCTCTAGCCAAACTAAAAAAAAGAGGAGCAAAATTAACAAGAGAATTTTAAAAATTATATTCCATAAAGCCAGAAGAAATTAATTCCTAAACACATATAACATATCATACTCAAATTAAGAAAATATACCAAGAATTTCATCTTTCATGGATTTATAGCAAACAGATAGAATTCTTTTTTTTACATCATCCAACGTGGAAAAGCCCAGGACTGGACAGATTCAGTGCTGAATCCTTAAAACCACACTTTAAAGGAACACCTAAGATTATTCTCACACTGTTCCACAAAATAGAAAGAGAAGGAACACCATCAGACACTATATACAAAGCTAGTGTTATATTACCAGTATGCCAGAAAGCAGATGAGTACACAATACAAAATCTCCCTGAAGATCAGACATGCAAAAATTTTCAGCAAAATAATCGCAAACCAAAGAGATTGCACTTGAGAAATAAGTTGGTTTCATCTCGGACAGGTTCAGTGGATGGAAATTGGTTAATATGAACATATCAATAGATTTAAGGACATAAATTACATAATCTTCTTGATGGAAGCAGAAAAGGCTTTTGACAAATTTCCACATGTCTTTATTGTGAATAAAACTAGGAACAAAATGAATATAGCTTATCATAATAGAAGCTATATAAAACAAACCAGTAGTCAAAATTATATGATAGGGAGAAGTACTGAATTTTCTCTTAAAATCTGGGAGGAGACAAGAGTGCCCACCATTCCACTCTTAATCAATACAGTGGTCTCATGCTTAGCTAGAGAAATCATACAAAAAGGCAAGAATAAAGGAAAAGAGAGCAAAGACCGTATACAAAAATATCTTATGGATTTCATGAGAAAATATTTAGATCTAATAAATAATTTCAGCAAAGTTACAGGTTAAAATCGACATATGAAAATTAGTTTCTTATCTGTATTAAAATAAGGAACTTTGAAGAAAGAAACTAGAATAAATACCCCATTAATAACAGCACTAAAAATACTAAGAAATAAACCTAACAAATGAGGTTAAAAAAAAAACAAAACTCTAGAACAAAAATGATTAGAAAGTAAGAAAAAAATTAAGAGGACACTAGATGACAGAAACACACTCTTTGTACATGGATTGACAGAATAGTACTATGAAAATATCTATACACATTTTGGCCTACAGATTTCAGGAGATCTCTGCCATAATTCCAATGACATTCTTCAGAACTGATGAAATTTTCTTAAAATTCATCTGAAAACACAAAGAATCTGAATAGTCTATTCACTCATAAGCAGAAAGAATAACATTGTAAGTTTTTCAGTATCTGACCTCAAATTATACTACAGAGACACAGCAACAAAGACAATATGGTACTGGCACTAACACAGGCATGTAGACAGTGAAATTGAAAGAAGGACACAGATGCCAGCATAGCTATAGCTACCTAATTTTGACAAAGGTGCCAAAATATTCACTGGGAAAAGACATACTTTAACATAGGATGCAGGAAAGAAGAAATGGAAGTAAAGAAAACCAGTCTCATTAAGACATACACCATGTTTTCTCTCATGTGTGAATCCTAGATTTCATTTTTATGTGTACTTATGTATATGAGGTGTAGTTTTAAAAAAAACTAGAAAGGAGACAATGAAGGGGTTGGAGAGATGTCTTAGTAGTTAAAGAAGTTTGCTATCTTAAAGAAGGCCTGACTTTAGGGCCCACATCACATGGTCAAGAACCCTTGTAATTCCAGTTCTAGAATATCTGACACCCCCTTCTGGACTCCGCAGACACCTGCACTCACATTGTGCACATACTCACACATATACACACACAATTAAAAGTAAGTAAATAAATAATGAGGTTAATGAAGGGAGAAAAGGCTCTTAAATTAGGGGGAAGGAACAAAGGAGGGAAACAGAATGTACACAATATGAATGATGAACTGGAAACACCACGGAAAGAATAGGAGCTTGCAAGAAGTGGGCCACAGGATAAGAAAGAGAATAGAGAAGAACCAAGGAAAGTCAAACCCATGAGATGATGTCATGATGAGTCCCATTAATTGGTATGCTAATTTAAAAACCTAGTGAAGAACAAAAAGCAAAAGACAACTGATACAATGAGAAAACTATTGAATTAAAAATCTGGCATCAGAGCTGGGCATGGTGGTGCACGCCTTTAATCCTAACACGCGGGAGGGAGAGGCAGGTGGATCTTTGTGAGTTCAAGGCCAGCCTGGTCTACAGAGTGAGTTCCAGGACAGCTGGGGCTGTAGGGAAACCCTGTCTTGAAAAGACAAAAAAAAAAATCTGGCATCAGAATGCATAAATTCCAGCACAGAAGTGTGGTCTTTAAGTCCAGTGTTTCTATGGCTAAAGTCAAGCACAGAACTATAGCCTTTAAGTGCAGTGTTTCTATGACTACCTGGGAAGTAGAACCAGAGAATCTCTGGAAGCTTACAGAACAAGTAGTCCAGAAAAGACATGATAACTAATGAGACACTCTGTATGAAACAAGGTGGAAGGCAAGGACTGACCCCCAAGATTGTCTTCTAACTTCCACAGACACCCCATGGCACAAGTGCATCCATACTCATACATACATACAAGCACACAGAAAGATTTATAAAACGGAAGAAATGGTCTTAATAGAAATGTCTCCATAAATATTACTTATTAAACATGAATAAATACTTCAAGCAAAAATGTGGATGAATTTGAAAACATTACTCTTTTGGAAAGCAGTCATGCCATAGTCCAAAGTGAACATTTTGGTTTAGTTTCCATTGACATTCTAAAATATGGAATAAATTACATTGGGGAATAAAGAGATTATTTCATGTTGTTCTTCCAAATGACAGTCCATCACTGAAGGAGGCAGAGGAAGGTATTACAGAAGGCCAGGAGCTGAAGCACAGGTGCTTACTGGCTTGCTCCTCTGGCCTGTGCTCAGCGTGATTTCTTATATAACTGCGGACCAACTATCCAGGAGTAGCACCATCCAGAGGGCTAGGACCTTCCACATCACTCAGTAATCAAGAAAGTGCCTCACAGCTGTGCTCACAGGCCAGTCTGATAGAGACAGTTCCCCTGCTGGGGTTCTGTCTTTCCAACCGAAGCTGTCCTGCATAGTGAGTCTGTAATGAATTTGAGTGTATGAAATGTTCAGATGTGTTAGTTACTTTTCTCATTACATTTGCTAAATAGCTTACAGGATGCAATCTAAATAAGAAAGGATTTAATTTGGTTTGTGGTTTTAATTTTCTTTTATAACATGTCAGGGAGGGAAAGTGTGGTGGAGGTTGTGATTTCAGGCACATGTGGCTGGGACTCTTCACATCCCAGTGGACCACAAACAGACACAGAGAGAAGGATGTTGTATACAAGTGAGAATAGGTTGTAAACCCTAATATCAAGCATCCAGTTACCCATTTATTTCAGCTATGCTCCACCTGCTAAAGGTTTTAACATATCCCAAACAATGCCGCTACCTGGGAATCAAGTATTCATACATATGAGAGTGTGGAGGACATTTCAAATTCATACTATAATAATAGGTGAATGTACTCAGCAAGAATAATACTCAGTTGTTCCTCAAGGCAGGGACAATGAAGGCAGTGGTCTGGGCATGGGTAGGATTGGTACAAGATTTTGTTGTTAGGGTGATTGATATGTTCTGATACTAGATTGTTATGATCTTTGCACACTATAGAGTAAAATCACTCACATTTAACTTGAAATGCATGGATTTTATAGTAAAAACAATATATTTCAGTAAGATAATGAGTTATGTACATTGAGCATGATGACAATTGGAACATTTTTATTGTACAGTGATTCGAAATGTAAGTCAAAAATGCACACATCTAATTTGATATATCTAGTTTAGCTTTAATCTTCACATTTACATTTTTCTGCATTTGTAAAATGGTATTATTTTCTTTCATAAGCATATGAATATAACTTTATATAATGGATATAAAATATCATAATTACTTGACATAAATTAGTTGATTAGCTGTCAAAAGCTCAAAATCCCAAGTTAGTCTACATGACAGTTAATCTACATTGTCAACCTGATCGCATTTCACAGCACCTAGGAGACATATCTGTGCATATATTTGTGACAGGGTTTCCAGAGAAGTTTAATTGAAGAGGGAAGACTCACCTTGAAATAAGTGGCACCTTCAAATCGAGTAGTGTCCTGAAATGAATAGAAAGTGGGAGACTCTGAGCACCAGCTCTCAATTCTTTGTTTCCCGACTATGAGGAGAGTATATCCAGCAGCTTCAAGCTCTGCCACCACAGTTGCATTTGCCAGCATGCTTTCCCCACCAGGATGGACCATATGCTTTCAAACCATGAAGCAAAGAAAACTATCCCTTCCTTAAGCTGGCTTTGTCAAGCATTTTGTCACAGAAACCAGAACAGCAGTTAATGCATTTTATCACTCAATTCCTTTCCATACATTAAAGGAAAAGAAGACGGCATAGCTGAAGTCCACAGGATATTGTGACAGCGACTCTGCACATGATCAAATACAAGGGGAGATTTAAACTTATTCAGAAACAACAGAGACTGAAGGGTAGAAACAGTCCTATCTTACCACTATTTGCAGGACATGTTTATCCTTCCATTTTAAGCAGGAATGAAATATTGATTTCTTTGTCCATAGTGAATCAGCCTTCCTTAGTTGTGAATACCCTACTGTTCTGACAATTATTGGTAATTATTTTACAATATGATAACATGCTTTACGGGGGACAGGAATCTTTTCATGTTATTTAATACACTCATTGGCTTGATCTTTTTTTCTTCACCTAATCATATTCCTAAAGTTCCGAAGACATACCATTGCTGTGTGCTGATTATTTGACAACTACATACAAAATTCCATTGTATACAGCTAGAAAAATAAAAGAAACTCCACATTATTGCTTCACTATAAATAAAAAAACATTGATTCTTGAATTGAACTCCCTAGTTTATGGTAATAAGTATGAGTTTCAGGTGACACAACACCATCTTTCTTATCATTCCTCAAAGCATGATGTCAATGTTTGCTTTGTTATTGTAACTTAATTTTTAACTCTAAAGTTGATCCAAAAACTCATAGTTAGGTACCGAGAAAACAGTATCTCCCCCAGAGCCTATGCCTAATTAATAATGAAATGTTTATTTAATATAGTCATTATCTTTATGGTCAACATTCAAATAGGTTTATTAAAATAGACAAAGTCTCAAAGCATAACTGTCCTAGGCAAAGTTGTTAACTTGATTCACCTAGGAAAAGCTAATCTCAACTAAAGAATTTCCTTTATCAGATTGGCCTGTAAGCCTGTCCTGAGGCATTTTCTTATTGCTAATTGATATAAGAGTGGCTACCTCTTCTGGGCAAGTGGGGCTGGTTGTATAGAAATGCTGACTGAGCAGGATGTAGAAAAAGCTAGCTAGTAAGCAGAGTTGCTCTGTAGTTTCTGATTCCAGCTACTAGTTTGAACTCCTGTCCTGCTTCACTCTGCTGGACCGGGGCCTGTTAGATCAACACTTTCCTCCTCCAATTGGTTTTACATTGTTTTATCACAGCAAAGGAAAGCAAATTAAAACTAACATAGTGCTTAATATTGTAATAGTTTTGATATAGGGACAATTTATGTTTTATTTCTATGAGACCCATTAAGCAATACTTTATTGAAAACTAAAAGATTTTAGTACATTTTTATTGAAGTAGAGTGAGGAATAATATAGGATACAGTTATGTGTGGTCATCATAAGTGAACAGACAAATAACCAGCACCCAAATCAAGAGCAGAAACATTTCTAGAGCCCTAAACTACCCAACAGTAACCTGGCATAATTACCTACCTTCCAAGAACAAGAGATGTCTTCACATGTAATATTATAGACTAGGAATGTCAACTTCATTTTATGTAATAGAACTATAAAAAGTTTTCTGGCGTGTTTTATTCAAAATTGTATTCATGAGATTAATCTATGCTGGTATATAATTAAGCTTTATTAACCTCTATTTTCTGTTGTAATCCATTTCCTCTATAATTTATATAACGAATCTTCTACTAATGGCCATTTATGACGCTATCAGTCTTTCAGGGAATTTTAAATGAAGTAGCTTGGGCTTTTTTGTCCATTTAATCCAATGTTAACATATTAGCATATCAATCATTTTAAACTGATTGCACTATTATATTGAGAAAACTTTCTAAATTAGACATACAAAAATAATTTTAAAATGTAATATCAACATTTTGATTGGACAGACCTTATCATTTTAAGAGACAATGATAATCCTTTTATTTTTAAAAATCCAGTTTTCTGGGGCTGGAGAGATGGCTCAGCAGTTAAGAGCGCCAACTGCTCTTACAGAGGACAGGGGTTCAATTCCCAGCACCCACATGGTGGCTAAGAATCATCTTTAACAGCAGTTCCAGGGGAATCCGATGCCCTCTTCTGACCTCCACGGTATTGCACGACACGGGTGCACCAACCTACATGAAGACAGTACACTCATACACATAAAAATAAATAAATAAATACATAAAATAAAATTATTATAAAAAATGCAGTTTTCTTTAACTTAAACAAATTTTGTTTTGTTCTTTTTGAGACAGGGTCTCCCTGTAGCCCCACCTGGACTGGAACTCAATATGCAGAACAGGCTAGCTTTGAACTCACAAAGATCTGCCTGCCTGTCTCTGCCTTAGAAGAGCTGGGAGTAAAGGTGTGCACCATCACACCCAACAATTTATACAAAATCTTTACGTTCTTTATATTACTGTTCTTTGTTTGAATCACACCTTTACTTATACAGTGGTTGGTCCAGGAGAACAAATGAATAAATTAACCTCTTTTCTTCTGGAGAATGTAGTTTTTCCATCAGGATTTAACTCAATGAGGATGTAACATCCCCAAAAAGCAGATGGAGTTTGAATTTCAGTAGTGTACTTCTAGTAAACAGCTTTTTAAATAGTCTTTAAAATGCCTGTGTGCATTTGAGACTTAATTTAAAACGAATTCTGATTAATATGAAAAGGTGCCTGAGAACACATTCTTACAGGTTTTAAATCTTGGTCAGATAGTCTTTCAGAGAACTGGATGTAACTATAAAGTAGTTCAATTGCAGCTCAGGTTTCAAAATGCCAATTTTACATATAAGAAAGAAAATGAACCGCCAAATGAAACTACTTAATCAATATCTCTTTTTGGACTACTCATTGAAACCATGGATCATTTAGTTCTTGTCATATTCTAAACGGAACATAAATGTTCAAAACATACTGTTGAGACAATGTGGAATATGGAAAAACTGACATAGAAGGACAAGTTTTTCACATGGAAATAACCAGTGCAGGTTATATATAAATGCAATATTTTGAGACATAAAATTTCATTTAATTTATATAAATAGCAATGCATGGCTGAGCGCAAAGCAAACTCTGCTTAAGAAATTATAGATGTAGATTGCTGCTAATTCTAAGGCCACATCCAGCCCTTTCATCACAATAGTTCTCCAGCAAAAACTTTAAATACATGATTAGATTACAGTCCCCAGGATCTCAGCTTGCAAATGTCTTAAGGGAAGTAATGAAATAATCACAGATTCACAACTCCATCCACTCATTCTATTTGACTATAATGATGTAGCACAGAAGTCCATTGTGTGTGACCAAAGACTGTTCTAGGAAGCAATGTTAAACTTGTGTTTATTGAAACAGAATGGTGAGAGAATCAGCTAGTCTTTGGAAACGGGAACTTTAAGTGGAATTCTCAATAGCAATTCTTTTTACACAGCCATTCCTGAACTGAAAACTGGTATTTAGCTAGAAACATTATAACCCACGATTTGGTGTTTGCTAATCGTTTTTTAATTACCACAGTTCTTTCTAATTTGGTCTTAAGACACATTTTCCTTCTGTTCAAGGTCTGAAGTCAAAAAGATTGCACCTTGAAGCTCTTTAACAGAGGTTTTAAAGTATAAATAGTACCTTTAAGATGCTCCCTTTTATATGTGACTTTCTTTTTTTTACAATTTCACCTGGTTTATGTGTTATAGAATTCCAGATTGAGAACTGAGGAGGCTTAGTCAGTAAGTTTGATATCTGTGTGTGTAAGCTTTATTTTTGCTTTTAAAATTTTTTATTTGTTTAGATTTGTTTATATTTTTGGTCTCACTTGTTTCATGATCCTTTTTCCTTCCCTGCTGAGAGCTGAGATCCCAGGCCTGTTCTATGATGACAAATTGCTTGTTATGGAACAAAAGAATTTTGGTTACTAAAGATCTTATTTTGGTTTCAGAGTTATAAATAACTTTTCTTACCTTAGTTTGGTAATATACTGCTATCTCTCAAAGAGAAAACAAAGCTTCTTTTCATTAACTTGGCTAAAAAGATTTAAATATCATAGTTTATCCAAAAAGACTAGCATCAAAACTGATTTATTGGGGCTGGAGAGATGACTCAGAGGTTAAGAGTTGTGCTGCTCTTGCAGAGGAACTGGATTTGGTTTTCGCAGCTCTTATGCATGCTTCTAGACTTTCTGGGTCCTGCACATATGAGGTACACATACGAAATACAGATAAAGCACTTATATACAAAAAAATCAAAATGTGAAGTCTTAAACCCTTCATTATAATCAAATATTACACCACATTTCTTTCCTCTAGAGTGTTATGAGAACTCTTTTTATTCCCCTTAAAAAAACATAGCCTGGCCTGGTGGCGCACGCCTTTAATCCGAGCACTTGGGAGGCAGAGGCAGGCAGATCTTTGTGAGTTCAAGGCCAGCCTGGTCTACAGAGTAAGTTCCAGGACAGCTGGGGCTACAGGGAGACACTGTCTCGAAAAGACAAAAAAAAAAAAAATCCCCCAAAATTTTAAGAATGAAGTTAGAATCTATAATAATTTGAAATGATTTTTACTTTATAAATATCTAATATCCTAATTTTGAAAAAGGCTTCCCAGAAATGATTTACATTTTAACCTGTAAATGTGCATGAAAATCTATCCCGCACATTGTCAACCAAAATTTTGCAACAGACCAACACAACATAAGCTTTCATTACATCCAGATTCCATCTTGCTCAACAAAAAAAGCCCTGGTTACTTTATTAATAAATGTGATGTCAAATCTATTTCATTCCGTCTCTATTAAGCCACTCTGTATTTTTATCTTTAATAACCTCAGATTAAAGAAAATGATCATTATATCACTTGCGATTTGCCTACAGAATTTTTTTTTTACTGTTATGTTTGATATCAAGATCATTGTGATGGTTAATCCCAGGTGTCAACTTGACTGGACTAGGGATGAACGAATAAAGAGAAAAAGATCTTCAGATTGGACTAGCTCAACCCGGATGGCCCACCCCAAATGTGGGTGTTACCTTCTGCCAGCAGGCAGTATAAAAGGCCATGGCAGAGGGAGCTGGTCCCTTTTTCCTGTGGCTTGCCTCTCTCTCACTGGTGAGTTTGTCTTGCTGCTGTGATCAACCCTTTGGATCCCAGCATGTACGGAGACCAGCAGATCTCCTGGAATCCATTGGGCCTTCAGCACCAGATTGGGACTACTGAGACATCCAGCCTTGCAGACTGAGCAGTTCCCTGGATTCTCAGCCTCTCCAGTGTTGCACGGCTGTTGTTGGACTCCTTGAACTCTGTCATGTGAGCAAATCAATAAATCTGTATATAGCTACAGTTCTATTGATTCTGTTTCTTTAGAGAACCCGGACTAATACAATCATTTTTTTAGCTTTTCAGTCAGATTGAATATCAGAATGGTGCATACTGAAATTCAGCACCAACATGAAATCAAGCCCAGTGTTAAAGCTAGGGCTCTTCTCTTTCATTTGCTTGACCACCTTAATTTGTGCAAGAGTCCATATTTCAGTGAGTTCTAATCAACCAGAAGTGTTTGCTGTTTTAAAAGTTCCACTCTTCAAATCATTGTCCTCTTTTGATTTTTCAATCTCTATTCAAATTATAGGTCACTGAGAAGGCCATCTTTACACACACACACACACACACACACACACCCTGAACCATCCTAAATGTCACTAAGAGTCATATTACTCCCATTCAGTCCTGTCATTACTTGAAATTAGGTCTATGATTCATTTACATATAATAAAATATAGCTCCATAGGATCAGAAAGATTGCCATGCCCTTCACCAAGTATATTTACTAGTGTTAAGATTAGTGGCTGGCACTTAAATTGCGTAAGATGTCTTTTCCTTAATCATGAATGAAGTAGACAATAACTATGAAGGAGGTTATACAGGAAACTGGAACACTAATATAACATCTTTTAAAAAGTTTTTATAGAATTTATGCAATTTTCATACCATGTACTTTGAGGGTATTTAGATGCCCACTTGCATCCACACCTCTCCCCACTGCATCCTGCCCAATTCAATGTATTCCACATTATATACACAATACAGCCTATAGATTCTGATTTGTGTACCCACAGATCTCTCACCATAGGTCTGTCCACTGAAGCCTGCTCTGTGGTATCACTCCACCACAAGTAGATTACAGGGAAAAGGGAAGACACAAGACAGCCACCATCAGCTGTCCTAAATGGTGGGGCCAAAGACTGACAACATTTCCACTGCCCGCTTGTCTAATCTAACAACTACACCAGGCAATGCCCTAATGGCCCTAATGGCACTCCCAGATCCTCCAGACTGCTGCCTAATTGGCGCTCTACAGTCTAATTCCGAGATTGCTGCCTGATTGGTGCTCTACAGTCTAACTCCTGCCTGAACACTCACCACACAGCACAGCTGGTAACCTGATGGTCTCCTTCCAGCCCCACACCAGCTTCCCAAGCTGGTGGTATGCTTGATGGCTGTCCAACCCACTGGTCCACATCAGCTTCCCAAGTTGGTGGCCTGATTGACTGCCATCCAACCCACTGGTCACTACTACACAAGCCTCATGGGCTAAGATTACATGGGCAAAACCATCTGGTGGTAAAAAGGACTCATTTATTAATTCACATCATTCTGTTTTTATATCCAGAGTGACATCATATCTCAGAGCCTGGTTTCAGCCCCGTGCCTCAAGCTAGATAACATCATGAGTACTCATCAATGCCTTTGATCCCAAGGTGTCACAGGCTTGCTAATGCAGATGCAAATCCTGCCTAAGGCCAGGTTTCAGTGTAAACAGACAAGCAGGTAATTTAACACAAAAGAAGCCACAGGTGGCTTCATTTTTCCCTACACTGGTCAAGAGCTAACAAGATACCCATCCCTGTAAAAGCTTGTCTCCCCATCCCAGTAGCCATCAGTTGCCTAAATTACCTTAGGTTGGATTAGAATTTCTTAGCCAGTTAGCCATGTATGTGATGGGATTTTGTCTCTGGTTTGGAGTTGTATGGGACTTGTGCATGATGTCACCATTGCTGGTAGTTTATATGAGTAACTTACTGTATTAGTCACTTTTCTGTTGCTGCGATAAAACCACCATGAGCAAGGAAACTTATAAAAGGAAGAGTTTATTTGAGTTTAGGATTGAGGGTTCCAGGGAATCAGAGTCCATTGTGGTGGGAAGCATGGTGGTCAGGGCTGGAGCAGCAGAGAGAGAGAGAGAGAGAGAGAGAGAGAGAGAGAGAGAGAGAGAGACTGGAGACCACAGGCTTGTTAAACTCACTAAGCCTGCCCCCAATAATGTACTTCCTCCAGCATGGGCACACCTTCTAAGACCTCCAAGAACAGTGCCACCAACTGGAGACAAAATGTCTGAATACTTAAAGCCTATGGGGGGACACTCTCATTCAAACCACCACACTCACCAACTGTCAAGAAAACTCTGCTTCCTTGTGGTCACCTACCCCCTCTGGCTCTTACAACCTTTCTGTTGCCTCTTCCACAGTTGTCCCTGGGCCTTAGGAAACAAAATTTGAAATAGGTGTCCTATTCAGAGATAAGCACTCTGCAGCTTCTTATTCTCTGCATTTGGGCCGGTCATGGGTTTCTGTGTTAATTACCAGCTGCTGCATATGGAGACCTCTCTGGGGAGAATTAAAACTAAAGTATAAATATAGGAAGCTAGGTCACTAATACCATATCTTTAAACAAATGTTGATGTTTTAGGTTACATTCAAAATATAATCAGCTGATATTAAGATCTTTATGCAGAAATTAATCCCAATTAGAATTTTATTTTTTTAAGGCCTATATTTGCTTCTTGGGAAACCATATATGAATGTGTGCAAGCATATCTTCTTTAATCCTATTTCTATAGTCACCTATCTTCTCTCCTAATTAATTGCAAGATGGACAAAAATAGACACTCCGTGTTTGACACATTTATCACATTTTTAAATAAGTAATGATCACTGAATTCTTCTCAAGATGGGAGTTTTGAGAAGTTAGTCATCTATTCAATAAAGATAGAAAATCAAATGTGCAAGATGAATTAGGAGATAGATAATAATCACTCTCTATTACCCTCACTTAAAGAGATTATGGTTAAGCTGTTAAAAAAAAAAAAAAAACATTCTGAGGGCTGGAGAGATGGCCTAGCGGTTAAGAGTGCCGGACGCTCTTACAGAGGACCCAGGTTCGATCCCCAGCACCCACATGGCGACTGAGAACCGTCTGAAACTCCAATTCCAGGAGAACTCCAGTTCCAGGGGAATCCGACCCCTCTTCTGACCTCCGCAGCATTGCAAGACATGGGTGCACAAACCTACATGCAGACAGTACATTCATACACATACAGAAATAAATAAAATTAAAAAAATAAAAAAAATAAAAAATAAAAAAAACATTCTGAAATAAATGTGCTGTGAGCTGAATGGAAGAACTGACATTAAATAAAAACAAAGAATTTACAAGTTCATAGAAAAGGATGGGATTGTATGAAATATATTTTGTAGTTTTAGTCAAACATATAATATGCTGGCATACTCCCAGGGAGAGAGGGTCACCTTGGCCTTATTTGCATGATCAAATTAATATGTGTCAATATTATGTTTGGGTTGAGAGCAAGGGGACTTTTTGGGGGGGGGGGTCTTTTCGAGACAGGGTCTCGAAAGCTGTAGCCCCAGCTGTCCTGGAACTCACTCTGTAGACCAGGCTGGCCTTGAACTCACAACGATCCAACTGCCTCTGCCTCCTGGGTGCTAGGATTAAAGGCGTGCACCACCACGCCCGGCGAGGACATTTTTAATATATGTTGAACTATTGTCATTATTATAGAGGGAAATGTTTGTCGTAGAAATGAAAATAAACTGAATTATAAGAACACTCTAGGAGGGGCTGGAGAGAAGCCTCAGTAGTTAAGAGCACTGGCTACTGTTCTAAAAGTCCTAGGTTCTGTTCTTAGACCCCACATTGTGGCTACCAACTATCCAAAATGTCAGTTCCAGTAAATCCAATGCCCTCTTCTGCCCTCCATGTGTGTTGTATGCATGTAGTGTCCTGACATTCATTAAGACAAAACACTCATGGGCTGGAGAGATGGCCTAGTGGATAAGAGCACTGACTGCTCTTGCAGACGACCCAGGTTCAATCCCCAGCACCCACTTGGCAGCTGAGAACCATCTTTAACTCCAGTTCCAGGGGAATCCAACGCCCTCTTCTGACCTCTGCAGCATTGCATGACACAAGTGCACCAACCTAAATGCAGACAGTACATTCATACACATACAAAAATAAATAAAATTTTTTAGAAAGGCAAAACACTCATATACATAAAAATATTTTAAATAAAAATTTTAAAGTTGGACACTATAAAGACTACATTTCTCTCAACTGAAATGTCATACAACCTGTTCTAAGCTTCAAGCTTCAAATTCTTAACATACAGAAACTTTTTCAACTGGTTTTTAAAAATTATTTATTTATTGTTTTTATTATTTTATGTGTATGTGTACTTTACTTATGCATATGTAAGGATACTTGTACTGTGCAACATCTATGGAGAACAGAAGTCGTTCGATGGCCAGCAACTGAACCTCTGGATCCTTTGCGAGAGCAGCCATTGCTCTTAACTGCTGGGTCATCTCTACAGCCCATTCCAAATGGTTTGGTTTTTTTGTTTTGTTTTGGGTTTTTTTTGTTTTGTTTTTTTGTTTTTGTTTTTTTTGGTCTTTTCGAGACAGGGTCTCCCTGTAGCCCCAGTTGTCCTGGAACTCACTCTGTATACCAGGCTGGCCTTGAACACAAAGATCCACCTGCCTCTGCCTCCCAAGTGCTAGGATTAAAGGCATGCGCCACCATGCCCTGCCCAAATGGTTTTTAAAAGGGACAAAGCTCTTTTCACACAAGTATTGAATTTCTATCTACATGGAAATATTGAAATGAAGCAGCAGAAAAATAAATAATACACCCAGAGTAATATGTTAATTATAATCATTCTGTTTAACTCAATTCTTTATGGAATATAAGAATTGTGCTTTATTTTTGTAGCTAATTCAAATTGCATCATTTTCTGTCTGGTAGCATTCTTCTTTTCCTTTAAAAAGAACAGAGATCATTTAATAAATAACATATTTGAAATGAAAACAGTAGCCACCTCCTTTTAATTATGGTACTTTAAGATTCATATCACAAAAGATATAACAAAAGCATTCATAACAGATGACAGATTATTCCAATAATTATAATGTCTTTAAGAACTAACAATTTACAAAGTTAAAGTGTCTTTTATTCTGTAAGGTGTGTTGTATTGGTGTCCAGACCAGTTTTGTAAAAGAGACGATTTTTGTGTTTTATGTTTTTGACAATTCAATTATGTCTGTTCCAAGGCTAATAATGCTTCAGTAGTTTGATTTCCAAGACTATATATATTTGCAAATTCAGAGTATCTTTAGATGTTTGAATACTGTAATTTTTCTAGTTTTCCTAATACATCTTACTGTATTTATTCAGATAGCTTAAGTGGTCAACAAAGAAGATGTAACTGTTGAAGAAAATAATCAACGTGTATGTAAAGATGAATGTATGTAACACACACACATGTACAGGCACATACACACATATTCCATACATTCTTTGATTTTAGCTAATTAATTAATTGTGTGTATGACTGTTATGGCTGCATGTTTGTTATGGATCTAAGTTCTTGATCTCTTGGTTAATCCTACATCATTTCAATCAACTTAGAAATCCATCCATTTCTTTGTATTTTCAAATTTTTTACTTATTAGAGTATATGTTCTAAAATTATTCCCTTATAATGTTGTGGATCTTTTGGCAAAGTGTCTCCTTTCACTTCTGATTTTGTTGATTTATATTTTCCTTCTTTCTTTTGTTAAACTGATCTAAGGGTCTTTCCATCTTGTTATCTATTCAAAGAACCCACTCATGATTCATTACATTTTTGTTGTTTGTTTTCTATTTTATTTATTTCTGCTCTGATTTTTTTATATTTCTTCTTATCTTCAGGGTTTGGGTTTGATTTGTTCTTACTTTTCCAGATTCTTTAATTGTACTGTTAAGTCATTTCCGTATATTCTTTCTGATTTTTTATTATAGGTATGTAGAGCTATATCCTTCCCTCTTAGGACTGCTTTTAATGTGTCTTAGTTTTGTTGTGTTCTATTATATGGTTTTCATACTTTATTTCCTTCTTGATTTCTGTATTGACCCATTCATCATTCAGGAGTGTGTTGTTTAATCTCCAGGAGTTTGTATATTTACTAGAGCTTCTTTTGCTTTTGATTATAAGCTTTATTGCATTGTGATCTGATAGGATGCATGGTGTTATTTCAATTTTATTGTATTTGTCAAGGTTTGCTTTGTGCCCCAATATATGGTCAATTTTAGAGAAACTTGAAAGTGCTGCCAGGTAAAATGCATATGCCTTTGTGCTTGAGTGGGCTATTCTGTAGATGTTCGTTAGGTCCAATTGATGTGTGGTATCATTTAATTCAAATGTTTCTCTGATTATTCCATGTATGTTTGACCTAGCTGCTGGAGAAATTAGGTCATAAAGTCACCTACTATTGCTGAGTTTGGGGTTAATCTGTGTCTTGAAGTCCTGCAGTACTGTTTATATGTAATTGTATGCACCAGAGTTTCTTGCATATATGTTCATGATTGTGATGTGTTCTTCATCAATTCCCTTAATCAGAATGAAGTGACCTTCTTTATTGCTTCTGATTAACTTTAATTTGAAGTATATTTTGTCAGATGCTTGTTTCTTTGTGCCATTTTCTTGAAGTAAATTTTTCTTCCTTTCACCCTAATGTAGTGCATATCAATGAAAGTGAAACAAGTTTCTTGTAGACTGCAAAAATATAGATTCTGTTTCTTGATCCATTCAATTAGTCTATATCTTTTTTTATTTATTTATGTATGTGTATGAATGAACTGTCTGCATGCAAGTCTGTGCACCCGTGTCGTGCAATGCCGCGGAGGTCAGAAGAGGGTCTCGGATTCCCCTGGAACTGGAGTTCTCCTGGAATTGGAGTTTCAAATGGTTCTCGGCCTCCATGTGGGTGCTGGAGATCGAACCCAGGTCCTCTGTAAGAGCGGTCGGTGCTCTTAACCACTAGGCCATCTCTCCAGCCCTAGTCTATATCTTTTGATTGGGGATTTAAGGCCATCGATACTTAATGTAATTGTTCAAAGATCTGTATTGGTTACTGTCATTTTATTTTCTGTTTGTGTTCTTAGTTCTATTTTGCTTTTCTATAGTTCTATTTTCTTTGCTTCCTTTCTGTTGGCCTCTTACTTAGGATGATTCCATTACCCAGGCCTTTGTATTGCTTTGAATATTCTTCGCAGGGCTGTTTTGGTGGACATTAATTTTCTCAGCTTATTGGTATCATGAAAGAGTTTTTTCTTTCTTCTTCAACTATGATAGAGAGTTTTGCTGGGTAAAGAATTTTGGGTTGGCATCTATGGTCATTTAGAATTTGGGTTACTTTGCTCCAGGCTCTTCTAGCTTTTAAAATTTGCTTTTAAAATTCAGGTGTAATTTGGATAGGTTTTCCTTTACATGTAACTTGTTTTTTTTTCTTGCAGCATTCAGCTCTCTCTCTCTCTCTCTCTCTCTCTCTCTCTCTCTCTCTCGTACACTTAGTGATTTTAACAATGACACGGTATGAGGAATTTTTCTTGTGGTCATGCTTATTTGATGTTGTGTGTTTTTTGTATCTGTATGGGTATGTCTTTCCTTAATTTCAGGATTGTTTTTTATTTTCCTTTTGATGATCTAATCAATGTCATTGACCCAAGATTCTTTTCTTTCCTTTATGCCTACAGTGCATAGATTTGGTCTTTTCGCATTGCCCCACATTACCTGGATATTCCATTCCTTTGTTTTCTTACATTTTTCATATTCTTTGCCTGAGCAATCCAATTCTTCACCTTTATTTTGCAGTGTTAATATTCTGTTTCCACTTCATGCTATTCGAAAAGCTTTTTTGTGTCGTTTCAAATTGGTTTATTGAGTTTTTCAATCTCATTTTCATTTCAACCCGAGATTTTTTTTCTCAACATTTCTCTCTCTTTTATGAATTTACTTTTCAAATCCTGAATTATCTTTGTCAAGGCATTCATCTGCATATTTTTTTCTTGGGCTTGAGTCAAGTTTTATTCCTATCCTCTCTTAGTTCTTTGTGTTTTCTTTAATTTGTTGACTTTTTTGATGACATCTATTTTTTTTTTTTTTTGACTCCTGTGTCCTGGGATTATTCTTTTATAGGTAGTTCTAGGTAGTTCTTTTCATGAAACACTTCTAACTGGTGGGATTTGGTGGGACATATTATCTTTTTTATATGTTTTTATTGTGGTCTGGGAATATGAATTTCTTTTGTTGTTTGTGTGTTTACAATAAATTCAAGCCTGCCTTGGTTGAGTTGAAGTTTCGTTTTGTTTATACTGTTGCTATTTCTTGGTTGCCTTCTGATCATGAATGAATAGTTGTCTGTGCTTCAGGTTATTTCTTTTGATTATTTTATTAGAGGTATTGGATGGCTCTAAGCAGGGTAGCCAGGAGCCTAGGTTCCAATCCTGCTCTTCAGAAGCTTTTAAGTGAGACAATGGAATCTAGATGCAAGTCAGGGTGATGGGGAACACCTGGGTGGTTTTTAACTAGAGGAGCAGAGAAGGTGTGAGCACTGGAACTGTGCAATTTGGGGATGGTCTGAAAGTTAGGGAATAGTGACCCTGACATGGTGAGATGTATCTAAATCAACCAACTAGACAGGCACTTTGTAGCTGCCTCTGCAGGAAGAGAACAATGCCCAAAGAGAAGGCTGATGGGAATCAGATGGAGGGGGGGTTTCTTAGTAGCCAGAAGAGAACACATGAGCTCTGGAAAAACGGGACTCTGGATGGTCTCAGAGCAGAGCTATGGTGATCTTCTGACCTGCTGCTACAGGTTTTCTGAAGCTGTCCCACTTCCTGCCATCATCAGTGGGAAGGGTTAGGGTTCAAGACCCAGGACGGGCAATATGAACAGGATGGGCTGGTTCTTACTTGCTAGCAGAGAAAATGTGAGGCTTGGAGCAGTGGGATGAGGGCTGATTATCTTATAGCCTTGAGGCTGGAAGCTCAAGGTAAATGCGATGACAGCCTTTTCCCCTCATAACTCTCTTCTTGGCTCAGAGATGGACACATTCTTGTTGACTTCTCATGAGGATTTTGATCTGCAGCTATCCATGGTGTTGCATCATCATTTATATTTATTTTATATGATATATAAAGACATAGGAGTTATATGTATTAGATTATCCTGTGGACTTTCAATATATTGTATAATGTATAAAACACATTAAACACATCTATCTTCTGAGCAATTATTATTTCTTTGTGGTGAAACCCTACAAAATCGCTGTCTCTTTTCCTATAATGTGCAGTATCATTGCTGTCTATGATCACCCTATCATAAGTAAGCACTGCAAACTCTATTTCAGTCTCCCCTCCTTCTCCCTTTGGCCTCTGATAACAAACATTGCCCACAATTCATGGATTCTTACGGGTCTACACAATTTTTCCTTCTGTGTTTCCGTTTGGAGCATAAGTATGTTCAAGTTCATTTATCTTCCTCAGCTGTATCAACTCTGCCTCTTCATTTCGTTATGTTGCACTTGTTTTCTACATTTCCTTTTTTTTTTTTTTTTTTTTTTTTGGTCTTTCGAGGTCTAAAGGGTCTCCCTGTCGCCCAAGATGTCCTGGACTCCCTCTGAAGACCAGGCTTGGCCTTGAACTCACCATAAGATCCGCATGCCCTTCGCCTCCGAAGTGCCAGGATTAAAGGCTGCTGCGGCACCCAGCCTGGCTACTACATTTCCTTTTTATCTCTTTAGTGCCATTTTCTTTGCCCAATTTCCTGTCTCGTCTGCATTTTGTGAAACTTTTTACATTAGCTAATATTGTCATATTAACGGTCATTATCTTATTCCTATGATGATAGTGCATGTAGTTTGTGTTCGGCACCCTGTGTGTGCAATGCCACGGAGTCAAAAGACGGAAGAGAGTGTGTACGGATTCCCTGGCAATTGAGTTAAATGACGGGTTCTCAGCCATCATGTGGGTGCTGGCGGATCGAACCGGTCCTCTGCAAGAGCAGTCGGCGCTCTTAACCGCTAGGCTATCTCTCCAGAATCCACAAAAATTTCTTTTACACGTGAGTCTTATTCTGTTGCTTGATTTCTCTCTTCATGTTTTGGAGTTTTTCTTGTCCTTTGAAAAATTTTTAGTCTTTTTGTTGTTGAAAATGGGATGTGATGTATTGTGTAGTAGACAGTGATATACAAAGTCTATTGTTAAGGAGAAAACCTCAGGCTATACTTAATGTCGGCTATAATTGCAGGTATAAGACTAAAATCTGATATCCGTATTTTCGTATCCTTGTTTTCTTTGTGAAGTCCTAGAAATTCCTTATAACACAGAGCCTGCACTTCGTAGTCCTCTTAGTTATAATTTAGCTATTCTTCTGTATCCTGTGAGAATGGGTATGGTATTAGTAAAGAGAAACATTCTGTAATTTTTTTTTCCTTTGAATCTGCATGCTTTTAATGAACCAGACTATCTTAGTCTTCAACTTTCTCCTCCAGTCATGACAGGAAGGGCACAGAGGTCTTGAGTTTCTCTAAATGCTCTTTTTTTTTTTTTTTTTTTTTTTTTGGTCTTTTTGAGACAGGGTCTCCCTGTAGCCCCAGCTGTCCTGGAACTCACTCTGTAGACCAGGCTAGCCTTGAACTCACAAAGATCCGCCGGCCTCTGCCTCCCAAGTGCTAGGATTAAAGACGTGCACCACCACTCCCGGCTCTAAATGCTCTTTTTAAAAAATATATCATTTGCCTCTCCAGCAAAGTTGTTTCCTTCAAGGCAGCCATATTTGAAGTCTAACTAGCCTTGATCCATGATGAGTGATCCACCTGCTTCAGCTTCCCCAGAGCTAGGATTACAGACTCCACCCACTGAACCTGGCTCTGACTATTTTCCTCATGAGAATAATTCAACAAAAATTTTCTTATCCCCATCTTCAAAGTGCAAAGGGATTTCTCTATGTATGATTGCTGCTATTGAAACTCATAGGGGCCCTAGAGGAATATAAAATTCAGCAAAATGCAAGCCCTTCCTCCCAGAGCAAATAGAGGACCCTTGACATTAACTATGATGAGTTTTCACTTGACCCCTAGACATTGCTCAATCAGCCTTTGGTTGTTCCCAGTAACCAATGACCTCACAGCTCCAGTCCCAAATGGCATGCTGGCTTGATTCCTCTAACTCTCCCAGTCTGGCATGGCAGATTTTTGTGACTTCAGATCAAGAAGCTTGTTGATTTGCTACTGAACCTTTCCTTTTGTTGAGCGTGAGAATGAAAACTTTGAATCTGTTTGTTAATATATAAATTGCTTATTAATTTATTTTAATCTTCACATGTTAATATACATAAAGCAGTGTGTGTTTATTTAGTGAAGACTTCTTTTATTTATTCTCTGACCTGTTCCATGAAAGATTAAAAAGCAACAGTTTATGGGGCTGGAGAGATGGCTCAGAGGTTGAGAGCACCGACAGCTCTTGCAGAGGACCCGGGTTCAATTCCCACATGGCAGCTAAGAACCGTCTTTAATTCCAGTTCCAGGGGAATCCGACGCCCTCTTCTGACCTCTGCGGCATTGCACGACATGGGTGCACCAACCTACATGCAGACAGTACACTCATACACATGAGCAAATAATAAATTTTTAAAAAGCAACAGTTAATTTCCTCTTTAATTCTAAATACTCTTTTTTTCTGACTATGAAAATCTTGTCTTAGGCACATTTTAATGCTGAGGGCAGCACAAGGAAAGGAGTGTGATGGGCAGCTTTTATTGGTGTGTTGAAAATACGAACTAGCAGATGGTACTTCCTCTTTTCTACACTTCATCATTCAGCAAAAAACAATTAAAAGCAAATGAGTCTTAACAAATAGTTGGCCTGCTCATTGTTGTGATGGTATTTTTATAAGAATCAAAGCTTGCTGTAATGTATTTAAAATACCACTTAATGTTCATTTAGCGTTTTAGTTAAGTTTTGTGCTTGCACTGCCACAAAATTACAAAGATGGTTTCACTCTGATCTTCAGAAGGCTTAGGAACTTAAACAGTGAGGTTCAAATGCATAGAATAAAATATATGGCACTTAATTAAGTTATGTTGGAGCCAGGCGTGGTGGTGCACGCCTTTAATCCTAGCACTCGGGAGACAGAGGCAGGTGGATCTTTGTGAGTTCAAGGCCAGCCTGGTCTACAGAGTGAGTTCCAGGACAGCTGGGGCTACAGGGAGACCCTGTCTCGAAAAGACCAAAAAAAAAAAAAAAAAAAAAAGTTATGTTGGAACTTAAGAAACATCTTCATTTTTGAGCTAGGGAAATTTGAGTTTGTGATGATTTATTTGAAGGCCATCTTTGACAACTATGGAAGAATACATAGTGCTTTGCTAACCTCACTGTTATGTTATGATAATATATGTAAGATGAAGCATTTAACTATAAGCAAGACTTCTGTCTTATTCCACCTACATTCTCCATCCTTCTTTGCTAGCAAAAAGAGTGGCAACCTGTTCCTTATAGGTTTGGCTAAGGGATAATTGAGTCCGGAACATATTTATGTTGAGTTTGGAAAGTTCAATACATGTGGTTTGCACTCTATGGCATATATTTAGTAATTATAAGCCAAGCTGTTATAGTGGTGGCTTCCAGTCAGTTTCTACTATGAAAACTGAATAACAGTATGCGTCCTTTAGTAAGTATGTTAGGAAACAAAGAGGAAGTTTAAAAAATATAAAATATAGAGAGCCAAAAACAAGTCTATCTATGGAAGACTAATTACCTGGTTCATAAACTGAAGATTGTATTAAATTGTCATTGACAACAGAAAAATAAATTTTTGTATCAAAAAAATTCAGTATTTGTTATCTATTGATGCCTATGAGTTATCTAAAACTTAGTTGAGTGAATTTTTATCACCCAGACTGTAGATAGTGTGGTGTTCAAGAAAAGCTGCACTGTATGTTCTGGAGTAGGTCTCTGATGAGCCATCAATCAAGAATTGACCAGTGCTCCCCAAATAGGCTCAGCTTACGGCTGTGGCAGCAGACCTCAGGTTCTCATTGCATGGAACTCATTGCAGGGATGCCTGAGTGGTCCAGTTTTCCAACAGCTGGTTGACTCCAGAAAAGTAATAGGAAAAAGCAAGAAGGAAGCCATAGAGCTCACGCTGTCAAGCTCCCTTTGTTCTAATCATTAGAAGTGAATCACTGAAAGGAGCCTGTATTCAAAATAGAGGAATGAGAAGAAATGGGTTCTATGACTCACACAGGAACAATATTAAATAAAGAATTTGCAGGAATATTTAAAACTGCAGCTGATACTAAAACACACACACACACACACACACAGAAAGAGAGGAGTTCAAGGTGCATCAAAACCAATTAGTATACTACTATTGGGTGCTTAAATGGGGTATATTTATCTAGACACTAGAATACTAGATATCTAAAATCAAGATTCCAGCAGGTCTGTGCACAATCTGAAGCCTCCAAGGAAAAATACTTTCTCACCTCTTCCTTTCTTCAACAACTCTAAGCAATCCCAAGCCAAAATCTAAATAAAAACTAAGACTCACAACACATAAGTTGGTGTGATTTATCTACTGATAGCTGTCTATAGTCTTTCTTTTCAATATTCTTGGCTCTATGTCTCACCTTTCCTTCTACCTGCTTTTCTTTCTTCTGTGTCCATTTATGCATGTCTCAGTATCAATGTCCCCTTCTCTTTTATAAATAAAGTTAGTATCTGTATCAACAAGCTTTTGGTTGTCATAACAATACCTAAGATAAGTGAGTTATGAAGCAAAAATATTTACTTTACAGTATAGTTTCTAATGTTCTTGTCCATGATCTGTTGGTCCTTAACCTACAGCAAGGCAGAACATGATCACAGGCAATGGTGCAAAATCTTGTACCTCATGGCCAAGAGGTGAAAAAGAGAAAGAAAAGCAGGTATCAATCCTCTTTGAGAGAAGGTTCCTACTATCTGGATATTCCTTCTTAGGGCAAACCTTTCTAAGTTTTCAATACCTCCTGATGTCATCAATCTGAGGATCAGGACTCTAACAAGTAGACATTTGTCTAACAGAAGTAGATGACACACAATCAGGTCAAGGTCATACTAAAGTGAAACAGAGCCCAAGTTGAATGATGAGTGCCAAACTTTGGATTCTGGGGTAATGAGAAAAGAATTAGGACTTAAACTAGAAAATCAAGTTAAAAAAAAAAAAAAGAAAGAAAAAGAGGGGCTGGAGAGATGGCCTAGAGGTTAAGAGTACCGACTCCTCTTGCAGAGGACCCAGGTTCGATCCCCAGCACCCACATGGTGGCTGAGAACCGTCTTTAACTCCAGTTCCAGGGGAATCTGACACCCTCTGCAGACTTCTGTGGCATTGCACGACACGGGTGTACAAACCTACATGCAGACAGTACACTCATACACATAAAAAATAAATAAAATTTTTAAAAAATTAAAAAAAGAAAAAGAAAAAAGAAAAATT
The DNA here is from genome assembly GCA_009823505.1 of Rhizomys pruinosus. Taxonomy (NCBI): domain Eukaryota; kingdom Metazoa; phylum Chordata; class Mammalia; order Rodentia; family Spalacidae; genus Rhizomys; species Rhizomys pruinosus. The sequence continues at coordinate 425,608 of VZQC01012528.1, forward strand.
ACTTAGGAATCCTGACATAAAGGAATATATAACTCTGCCAGGGAATAATTCATACAAATTTCTGCGTTGTGAGTTTTACTTTTTATTTAGATTTTGGATTTGTGATATTCTAATACTGGCAGCATTTCGTTATTTGTAATTTGGCATCATTAACATTTCATTTTTAAATATGTTCACTTTTGTATTCAATTTTATATTAATTTTCTTAAAGAGGCTTTCCCAAATATTGCAGAGATCCTTAAATCTGGATTGGGTCCTGTAGGTCTTTTTGGCCAAAAAAAAAAAAAAAACTTGGTATTGTAAGACTTTTTTAATTAAGGAATTCAAAATAATAAGAATAATGCAGTTTTGTTAAAATGGGTGGGTAAATTCCTGGATCAACAATGCATGTTCTGCAGTGCCAGGGAATATTCAAAAATATGAATTTGTATGAGAAACACAGAGAACTGTACCAAATGTTCCATTGCTGCCTGTCTTAACCTTCATAAGATTTTCCTTAGGAGAAACACGTGACTTGCTAAGCATCTGTCAATGATAAAAATCTTTGGAAATATAAACTTTTAAAGATACCTTTAAAAATCCTGGTTTTTCCAAAGTAATTTTTCAAGAAAATGCTGGAAAATCTTAACAAATAATTCTATAAGGCCATTTCCAGATATAAGGACATAAGTGAGAGAAGGCTACAAGGATTCTTCAAGGAGACAAACTTTATAGTCAGATTTATAATATTATAAATACACTATGCAGATAGATAAATAGATATTATTAGATAACGGTAACATTTTGTTACTAAGTTCCAATTCTATGTGCTGATACTGACAGCATATAGTTTGTTATTTTATGGTAGCTAATGCATTTGAATTCTTAAATATGAATTCTTATTACTTATTGATTTCATGCATATTTTTGTTTTGATTTATATTATATGGGCGATAGTGCCAAAGTGACTCGACTCTTCTGCAAGGTAAAAAAAAATAATGTTTATGCACTTCTCTTAAAATCAGACAAGATTTATTGCATGAAAAACCTCAAGTAAGCATCCTAAATCATCCAAGACAAAACTAGTCCTAAGTAGGTCAAAGGATTGATAGACCAGAGGGGAGAAATGACTTACCCATGTTCCTGCCGTGTAAATATGCCTCAGCTTTTCAGAGTAGAATCCCACTACTGTTTCCAGCCTCAGTGTATAGGGATTGTATACATTTATTTATATTTCTATTAATCATCATAATGGACATAGACGTGAACTTTACAGAATTTAACAGAGATCTTAAGTATTGAAATATTGGAAAATATGCATTATGTTTTCTAGAATCTCAGCAAATCTTAACTTAACTTGTCTATTAATACTCTCTTTGCTCAACTATTTGTCTCTTTTTGAAGAGGAGGCCTTGAGAATACAGGGAGTACTATAAATGTGTACAACATTAGCCTAAAACTTGATCCTGTGGCTGGAGAGATGGTTCAGTGGTTAAGAGTACTGAATGCTCTTGCAAGAGAACCTGAGTTCAGTTACCAGCATGCACATGGCAGCTTACAACTGTTCATAACTATATTTGCTGGTGACACTGTCATCTGACCTCCACGGGCACTGCATGACATGGGTGCACTTACATACATGGAGGAAATATATTAATAAACATAAAAATAAAATATTTTTAAAAACTTGTTCCTATAGTTTAATGGTGAAGGATGAGGATGATGTTGACTATTGAAACAGTAGACCACATCCTGATTCCATTATATAAATGAAGGAAACAAACTCTAAAACTGAGTCCATTGGAAAAAAAACACTAATAAACAGAATTAAGTTCGTTATTGTTGTAAGCAGCTAACTTTCCTTCTTAGTTTTTGTACTTGGGAACTAAGCATTCCACTGAACTTTTTAGAAAATAGTGTAAAATTATTTTAAAATTAAATGCCTCAGCATTTCAGGTTTTAAATTAAAGTCTTCATTCATTTTAAATTGATTTGTAGAAGATGAAAGATGTGACTCTAACTTCATTCTTCTGTAGATGGATAAACAGTTTGTCAACAGCGTTTGTTGAAAAAGCCTTCTTTTATTTCTCAAGGTATTTCCTTTCTTTGTCAAGAATTATGTAGACATAGCTTTGAAGTTTATTTCTGAATCCTCTATTCTGTTTTATTGGTCTACCTGTCTGTTTTTATGCCAGTGATGGGCTGTCTTTATCTTTATATCTCTGTAGCACAGTTTGAGGTCAGGTATTGTGGTACCTCCAGCTGGGTTCTCATTCCTCAGGATGGCGTTAGCTATTCATGGTCTTTTGTGGTTCCAAAAGAATTTTGGACACATTTCCTCAATCTGTGCAATATCACATTGGAATTTTGATAGGTATCCTGTCATATCTGTAGATATATTTTGGTATGGTTTTACAATATTAATTCTGCTAACTCAGGAGCATGGACGCTCTTTCCATTGTCTAGTATCTCTTTGATTTCCTTTTTCAGTGTCTTGAAGTTTTCACTGTAGAGGTCTTCCTCTTCTTTGGTGAGGTGTGTTTGTGAAAAAATTTTTGCAGCTATTTTGAGTGGGACTTTTTTCCTAATTTCTTTTTCTTAGTCTACTTTTTCATTTTTTAGAGTATCCTTTTAGAATATATGTATACTACATTTTTATAGATTGATCTTATATCTTTCTATATTACTTGTGTTTTTTTTTTTTTAGAGTTAAGAACTTTCTATTAGATTCTATATGGTCTTCATTATTTTAAGGTGTGCTCCATCTATTCTTAACATCTGGTGGATTTTTGTATTTAATCATGAAAGCATGATGACATTTGCTGAATGTCTTTCCAGTGTCAATTGAGATGATTATGTGGTTTTTGTCCCCTTATGGGGTTTATTACATTTATCGTGTTATACATGTTGAACCCAACTTGCCTTTCTGAGATAACTTCTGCTTGTCCACAATTTATGATCTTCTTTTAAATATGTTTTTTTAATTTAGTTTGCAAGTGTTTTGTTGAGAATTTTTGCATCAATGTTCATCAAAGAAACTGATCTGTAGTTTTCTTTTTTGTTGTGTCTTTCATTTGTTTAGGTATCAAAATAATACTATGTCCATGAAATGAATTTGACATTACTTTTTCTTTTATTATGTGGAACACATTAAGAAGAATTGGTATGAGATCATCCTTAAAAATTTGATGGAATTCAACAGTGAATTCATCCAGTACTGGGCTTTCCTTTGAAGAAGGCTTTTGATTATAGCATCTATTTCATTGCTTGTAATGGATTTGTTTAAGTTATTTATATTTTCTGGACTTAATTTAGATAGATAATATGCATTTAGAAATTCTTCTATTTCTTCTACGTGTTCTAGATATTTAAAGTATAAGTTAACAATGCAATCTTTACTCTGTAGTTATGACCTGTATTTCATTGGAGTCTATTTTAATGACACACTTTTGTTCCCTAATTTTATTAATTTGAGTCTTCTATCTCTTTTTTGTCAGATTGGTAAAAGGTCTATTGATCTTATTAAATTTTTATTAAATTTTTAGAATAATCAACTCTATGCTAGATTGATTTGTGTATTTTCTACTTCAATAATTTCTTTCCTAATCTTTATTATTTCTTACAATCTACTGGGATTGTGAATGGCTACTTGTTGCTTTTCAACAAGAATCATTGGGTTATTTAATACTTCTCAGATTATTTTAATGTGAGCACTTGTCTCTGTGAAGTTTCCACTTAGAACTGTGCTACATCCTAGAGGTCCAATAAGCTGTGTTGTCATTATGATTTGTCTCTGGGAATTTCTGCATTTCCTCCCTGATTATTTGGATGTATTGTTTAGTCTTGATGTATTTTTGTGATTTCTGCCATTTCTCTTGTTAATTTCTACTTTTATTCCATTGTGGCATGTTAGAATGCAAGTAATTATCTTAATATTTTTCAGACTTACTTTATGTATTGGGATATGATTCATCAACAGATGAGTGGATAATGAAAATCTAATATAAAAATGGAATGTTATTATGTTCTATACACTGAAAAATTGGTGGTCCTAGAATGGCTAATGTTAAGCAAGTTCCCCCAGTCTCAAAAGAGAAAAAAAAAAATGGAAAACACATGTGTTTCCTGTTGCAGATCCTAGCCTATAACATGTATATATTCAAACTATTGCATATATATGTATTTTACATCATCTAGGAAGGCTAACAAGAAAGGGTGAAAATGGCATCCTAATTGGTTCATATGTGTAGTATATGTCCCATAATTTTTTGACTGCTCTCTTAAGATAATGTGTTTTCAACACAAATAAGTACTTAAATAGGCATGTCCACATGATTCCACAAGATTCTTTTACCTTACTCAGAAATCTTAATTTTACTTTATGTTTTTCATTGTTTGCTTAATTCTGTATGCTGTAGATTTTTTGTAAATACTAATAGCTTAGTGGATTATATTATTTAAATTTTGTGAGGTCTTAATCTCAATAAGGCCATCAAAAATGATCATAAAACAAAGTTTGGAAGAAAATGATATGCTTAAATTTATTTTGCTGTTTTAAATTTTATGTATGTTAATACTGCATCACAAAATATGTAAGGGTGCAGAGTGGCTGATCAATAGCTGCTAAATGATATCATGAGGAGAATAAGAATGTCTGCTTTTACATGGTAGAATGACTACAGATAACAATAATGTATGGGTTTTTTTTTTTTTAAATACAGAAGGAGACAATCCAATAAGCAGCTATCCTCCCCAGGTTGGGCCATGTTCCTACCCTGAGTTCTGGCCTTTAGAGCCCTTTGATGATAGACTGAGAGCTGTAAGCCAAAGAAATCTTTTCCTCTCTAACTTGGTTTTGTCAGTTTTTATAACAGCAACAGAAAGAAACTAGAACACAAATCGGTACCAGGATCATGAGATAGTGTGTCTGAACTTCTGGCCTCGAGCTATTCTTCTGCATCAGCCTCCCACAGCAGTTGGAACCACAGGCCCATGCCACTCATCTCCTATGAGTTGATACATCTGAAGTCAGTTACTTGACTCAAAGAATGAAGAATATGATGAGTGTATGTTGCTGGTTTTCATATCACATTCATAGGAAAAGCAAGAAAAATAAAAAGGGGGAAAGAAGGCTTAATGGCCTGAGACTGTTGGAGAGCAGCTGGTTACTGAGGATGGTTTTCCTGCCTTCCCTTCCGAAGAGAGGATGGTTTTAAGTACCAACCCGGCTTTCGAAAAGTGAAGTCTTGCTTTCACCCTGCCACTGCCAAGTTGAGTGGAAGCATGGCTTCAGGACTCTCAAGGTGGTCTCCAACATAACCCACTGACATGGCCAAGGAAGGCATTGCTGCTGGAAGGGTAATGGATATTAACAAAGGTTACAAGAGACCACCTTCTTCCACAGTGGCTTAGCATCTGGAATTTGTGAAGGGGCCAAAACAAGCTCCAAACCCTGTGTGTTTGCATCCAACTGTGAGGAGCTTATGTATGCCAAGGTGGTGGAAGCCCTTGTGCTGAGCACAAAATCAACCAGATTGAGGCTGGTGAAATAAAGCTAGGAATGGGTGAGCCTATGTAAAATTGATCAAGAGAGGAAACCGGCAACGTGGTTGGCTGCAGCTGTGTAATGGCTAAGGACCACGGTGGAGCGTCTCAGGCTGAGGAGATCATTGAAGAAAACTTCAAATACAAGAAGTGAACATTTTCCTTTGAAAAAAATGAATTCTAACTTTTATGTGGAATTTCGGCGTGCATTATAACCAATAAATCTTTCTGTGGAAAACTTATTAGGGGTTATTAAATAGTAATTCATGATAAAGGCAACCTAGAAATGAACACAAGGCTACGAAAGGGTAATTTGTACATGAGGACTCGGGGATACAAGAATAAACTAGACATCAGCACATGTGTAAGCATGAATAACCTGGAAATGAATACTTGGTAATCCCTGGACCACCGGGACATGAACACAAGACTATGCAAGGATAGCCTGGACATGAACATGTGTGTATTCACAGATGCTCTAGACATGATCTCTTGAGAATTCATGGATAACTTCAACTTGAACACATGGAAAACGTGGACAGAAACAAGTGGTATCCATGAATAACCTGGACATCAACACATGGGTATCTGTGATGTGATTTGAATTTGAATGAACAGCATAGTCTGCAAGTATTTGTGTACTTGGACAGTTGGTGGTGCTGTTTGGGGAGGGTTATGGGAAGGTGTCACCTTGGTGGAGGATGTACATTACAGGGGCGGCCTTTGAGAGCTGATTTCCTAGTCCCACTTTCAGTCTACCTCTCTGATTCCTGCTTGTGCTTGAAGATGTGGACCCTCATCTTTCTGCTTCAGTGGCCTCCTCCCATGCCTCCCAGCGTGGACTCTTATCCCTCTGAAATTGTAAACCAAATAAACCTTTCCTTAAAAAAAAAATACAGAAGGATTCTGTACATTTTCATACTAAAAAAAAAAGAGAATTAATGAATGTTTGAGATGATAGACACATTTAACTTAATTGAAACATTACATAATATATAAATGTATGTATGTATTAAACATCCACAGTATTCCATAAATATCCATACTTTTTATGATTTATGTGTTGTTTAAAATAAATTTAATGCTGGGCATGGTGGATCACACCTTTAATCTTAGCACTCAGGAGGCAGAGGCAGGCAGATCTCTGTGAGTTCATGACCAGCCTGGTCTACAGAGTGAGTTCCAGGCCAGCTGGGGCTATAGGGAGACCCTGTCTCAAAAATAAAATAAATTTAATACCTAAAAAATTAAAGGGCATATTAGATCTAAGGTTGATTAAATGAGTTATAGAAATTTAAGCCTGTAAATTATCACAGAAATCTATGACATGGAAGTGGTAAAGAAAAAAAAAATCCCGTGAAAGGAAAAGAAATATTCATGTAACTGGAGATCACAGGGCTTTTAAAGATGGAAAGGGCATTTAAGGTCATCTCATTTATCTCCTTGACAACTCAAAATCAGACTGTCCTGCTTTGAGTAGAATGTCCTAGATTATTTTTAATGGATCAAGAGATTGGAAACCCTTGACATTGCCTTTGGGAGTCAATTTTATCACTTGAACTCTTGCTTCTGAAAGTTTATTTGAAAATACTTTTGTCCTCCCAAGTTCTGAGTTAATATTTAATTTATTATTTAATCAAACTCCTCTTATTTTCTTATTTTATGTTTAAAAATGCATGTTTAAGATGCATAAAGATGAATTACAATACCTACAATAGCAGTAACAGCTACTGTCACAAAAAGAAGATATTTGTGCACATGCATTGGACAAGAACTGTGTTAAGTACATTGTTATCCTAACCTTTGGTGATGAAGAGAGACTATTATGACTCAAGTTTTATGCACACTGAAATGGAAGCTCAGTAAGATAAAAGACACTTGTCTACACGACAGAGATTAGCTTGCAGCATCATTCACACTGGCCTGGCTGTGTGTGTAATTTTCTCAAAATGACATAAAAATGAATTTTTTGTGACATCTTTACCAGTGATTGCTTTCAGCTGTCTTCACATTTCTACCTCAGATTGATATCACGTATTGTGACAGATATGCAGATATCATTGGAAAAGCAAAGGAAAATTAAAATAAAACACAGTAATAAAGAGAATGGCTCAATAAAACAGACCCAGTGAATAGCTGCCTCAGAGGAATTGCAAATTTTGCACTTATATATTCCAGGAAGAAACTTTGCTTTACAAGTTTTGAGCCTAAATAAACGTGATGGCACTAGATGAACAGTTCTCTCTCTACTTATGATAAATTTTATTAATTTATGGTAAATTTCTGTAAGTTTTCTCATTTTGTAAGAATGGATGCATGTTATTATTAGGTAGGTAGATAGACAGACACCAGCAGCCTTGGAGGCCCTGAAAAACAGATTTGAGCTGCATTTCCCATTTCCCTGGCAACACTAGAAAGGAAAGGATCTGCTTTCTTTCTCTGTAAAGGTTAAAATATCATGTGAAAAAGGAAGAGTTTTTACTGAGGCCATTAAAAGGAAATCTACATCCTCCCATTCAGAACTATAGAATCTCAATGAAAATGTGGTACCAATACATAGTGGAATTACATTCAACTGTAAAGAAAATATACATAAGAAATTGTAATTAGCTGAACAGACACAATAGAAAACATGCTGAGTGAGTAGCCCAGAACCAAAAAGACAACACTGCATGTGTGTGTTGCCTGCTATTTTAATTCGATGTTTATCTTAAGACATACTTATGTGAAATTGTTGTTTATTTGAAAAGTTTATCTTTTCTTTAACTTTTTTAACATTACTCATTTTTATTTGATGTTTATCAGTAAACATAAAATTTTATTGGGGGGGGGGGTTGAGACAGGGTCTCCCTGTAGCCACAGCTGGCCTAGAACTCGCTCTGTGGACCAGGCTCGCCTTGAACTCACAGAGATCTGCCTGCCTCTGCCTCCCGAGTGCTGGGATTTAAAGGATGCACCAGCACACACATCTGGCTAAAATTTTATTTTATGTGTATAAGCCTGCATGTATTTAAATGCACTCATGCCAAGAGAGAGATGGAAGCCCCTAGAACTAGAGTTACAGATGTATACGCTGCCATGCGGTTGCTGAGATTTGAACCTAGGTCTTCGGTAAAAGAATCCACTGCTCGTAACCACTGAGCCATCTCTCCATCCCTGTTTTCTTTAAAGCTTTAAAGTTTTAAAAAGTTTAAAAATACATAAACATCTTACATCCCTTCCTCCTATTTTCCTCTTCTTCCTCTCCTCCTCCTCTTCCTCTTCCTCCTCCTCCTTCTTCTTCATCTTTTTTCCTCCTTTATCTTCATCAAACCTAAATTTTCTAGATTTTTTTTTCATTTCTGTTATTGCAAGCCAAACAGTAGAGTCACAGCAATGGATTTGAAAATAAAATTATTACAATCTGTGCCACACTTTCTTTTCTTTTTTTTAATTTTTTTTATTTTATATTATTCAAAAATATGCATATATACACTCCACACATAAATGAAAGTTACAAATTCTGAAAATAAACTATAGGTTGATTCCTAAACACATTTAGAGATTCACATTTTAACAGTAAAGTTGCATGCAGGTAAAAAGATGTGTAACTTTACATTCTTTTTTAATGTGGTGCCTACTGTGAGGGATTATTGAAAGAGATGATTTGTCAAAATCAGAATAGCAATATGATTATGTTATAAGCCATCTCTGAAGAAGTCAACAGAGCTTCAAGCTCAGATACATTTCTTTGGATGCTGCAACTTGAAAAATCTATACATGCCAGATAAAGTAAGTCATATCCATAGCATAGATTCTAGACAACACTTTAATAGCTTATAACTAACTCAGCATTTAGTAAGAGTTCAGTAGAGATGGTTAAAAACAAATCATGCATCTGAATGTGAACATATGCTAATGGAATACCATTTATATTGAGAAAGACTAAATCACTGAGAAAAAGTGTTAAGCTCTCTGAGAAATCACAGAGCTTACATAGTGTAAAAATCATATTGAGCATTAATTGAGTGATTTCTAAGTACAAGGCATGGTGTCAAAACCACTCCTGTTACCAGATCATTTACATTTTATGATTATCCTTGAAATATACTAATAATTGCCAACTTGCTTTTAAAGATGTCCATAGAGAATTAATAATGAGTTTTAATAGCACTCCCCAAACATCTGGCTGATAGGTGAGAGGCAGTTAAATTTTAACTCTCAGTCTTCAGAATCACTCTGTATAAAAATCATAGATCCTTGTATTTGACATTCATCACACCACATACTAGCTTTATCAACCATCATACACATTTAATAGTACTAATTCTAAATGTTCTCTGTTGTATGGTGGTGGTAATGATAAGTACCAGAGAAAGAAACTTGGTAGGCAATTTAGGACAGCAACCTTCGAAAATAATATCTCTCTTTCTTGTTTTTGATAAGTAGTTCTGCACTGGCCAAAAGCCAGAAATAACCTGGGTTCTATGGGCTTTATTGTCCTGGCTGGAGGCAAGAAATTGCAGAAATGTTCTAGTTTCTTAATTTTGGTCTCATTTTACATAGCAACCTAAAGAGCACAGCTGCCTTGAAGCTATGTATGATCAAGCATTTCATTGGTCCTGAAGAGAAGCCCAAAATTACAATTCAGCTACCAAGATGAAGAGACTCATGGACATTCTGAAGAATCTCTCTTTGGGCCAGCTGACTAACCTGCCTGGGTCCCCATATCTCAGTCCAGTAAAGCCTTATTTTCTTTTTAATTTAATTTTTATTGATGCTTTGCGAATTTCGTACATCATTTTCCAATTCAGATCAGGCATATTTCCCTTTCCCTTCTCCCCCACCCCCACCCCACCCCAGATCATGTATTCTGCCATAACTGTCCTGCATCTTTCTCTCAGTTTTTTTTTTCCTTTTTTAGCTATAAGTGATAATCCATGAGTACAAGCATCCTTCGTGCAAAACCTATCTGCAGGCTGTTGTGCCCAAACCCCCACAGCCCCACCATCCAGTGGGGGGTGACAGGTTGTTTGTTCAATCAAGTTGATCAAATGAGTGTCCAGACTACATCGCTGTAGTTTCACCATTCACCCCAATCGGAGCCTTTACATTCTACCACGCCCCCTCTTCCGCAGATTGTTCCCTAGGCTTAGAAAAGGGGCACAGGTGGATGAGAAGTAAAACAGTCCAGTCTCTCTGGAGCTGTTGACTTGGACTCTGGTCAATTCTGGCTGTTTCCTTTCATGGGCTGACAGTTTGTCCAGGAATAACCTTTCGATCCTACTAATGAAGCACAAGCAATTAGATATATAGGTATTTAAGCAGCACTAATAGTTATGGTAGGTTACTTTGGCATAGACACATATGTTTGGATGATATGTTAATCCATGAATTACATTTTTCCCCCCTGTTAAATATGACAGGGTCTTACTGTGGCTTATAACATCTCCTAACCTGTAGAGGATGTAAGCTTGTGGCATCAGCCATGGGTTATTCCTCCAAGGAGAGAGCCAATAGCCAATTAGATTTGGGATATACAGGCACATGGCTGCCTCTGCTGCACAGTATTTCCAGGCAGGTGAGGCATAGCTGGTGCTGACAGTGGAGTCTTGCTTGACTCCCTTCTGTGGATCCTACATGTAACAACTATTTATAATGAGTCCTAATGAAACTTATACCTTCTAGGTGCCACAAAGGTTTTGATATGAGAGACTTTCTTGCCTCCCCCCCATAGAACAAGGAGAAATATGACGATGAGGTCATTCTCCAACTGTAAATGGAGACAACTATTATAGAGGTAATCTCTTATAAAACCGGTAAAAATGCCTTCTTTAATTGACTAATAGACATAAGAACTGTGAAAAGGATTAAACTCTGTTCAGAACCAAATATTATACTAAAGTCCTTGGGCTATGCACTTAGGCAAAGTATATTAATGCAGGAGCTCTGACATCAGCAATGGATTGTTCTACCAGGGGGATGTTGGCCAGGGGATCCAAGGCCCCACAAAAGGTAAGGGCTCCTTGCCCCTAAGTTGGGATACCTGCAGGAGGAGAGGCGATAAGACCCTGCTGCCTGCCGAAGACCTGACGTTAACATATTAGGGATGTATTGAGACTGCACATGCAAGTGTACAGATGGCCTCTGGAATGCCAGAGAGTGTTACCAAAGGCCACTAAACCAATAAAGCAAATACGGATCTCCCTGAGTCAGTAAAGCCTTATTAATCCCTGGGCAAAGATCCTCCTACATAACCCTTCTTTGAGATCTCTTCTGCTATACAGGAGCTCTGTTTGATTCTTTTCTTTTTAAGGCTTTCTTGTATAAACAATCTCCTTTCTGAAACTCACACTTCTATTGCCTATGAAATTTGTACTTTTAGTTTGTGAGAAAAAGGTCTCAGAAGCCACTGTCTGGAAGAAAGAGGAGTGTGCCTTACTGATAGTTGATTCTCTAGTACTCTAGGCCCCTACCTAGTAATGTTCTACTGAGATAAGAATGTCTTCCATGGATGTCAATGATACCCCTCTTCCCGGCTTTCCCCCATTTCAGTATAAAGACTTTACAGTGGTCCAGCCTGCTACTGCACATTATGCTAGTCAGCATTAATATACTCATTTTATAGATGAGTCAAGAAAATCAGTCAGTCACTAAAGAGGCCATAGATGGAAAAGTCAAAGCAAAGCCATGTGTATCAGGGGGCTAGGCTAGGACACTGCTGCCACTCAGAAAATCAGAGCATGAATAAGAGCCTTCTAAATCTCACCCAGAGTGAAAATGCTGTGGCAATACAGCATTATTTACAAAAGTATCCTCATCTTCGTTACCATCAGTTTTACCTGCAGTTGCCTTTCTAGAAGCCTTCATTTTTTTCTGAGAGGCAGTTCTATGAATCAGTAAGTGATGCCATGCCACAAACAGTGCCCTATTTAAGAACAAGAACTCCACATGGTCTTTTAATTTTTTTCTTAATATTTAAGAGAAACCATTTTATTTCCTCCAGCCAGTGTTTCCATACTCTCTGGAAATTCTGCTTAATGAAAAGGCTCTGTAAACCACTGAGCTGATTTTATCCTGAAATCAGGGAATGTACCTGGGACTCACTGGTACTTGACTGTGCTATTGTTGTAGAATACATAAAAAGCTACATGGGAGCACTTGCTTTAAAAATTCACAGTCCCTGTCAGAGTGTCTTTTCTCCTCAAGAAGACCAGTCATAAATGCATGTTATATTAAACAAATGTTATACATACTTCTTGGAGCAGAATATGCCTTGTGATCGTGAAGGAAGACATTGACAAGTGGACAGGTGGAGGGAAATCTTGAAATGCAAAGAAAATGTGAATAACTAAAATCCTTCCCTAGGAAACTTTTATCTATTCTGTAGTCAGGTACTTTGCGTATAATTGACTGTGGCAGTACAAAACCAGTTGGAATTGGAGTGCGCTGGAGCCTATGACATGGGAGAAGATGTTGCTAATACACCCAAAAATAATATGGCTACAACAGTTAAAGAATAATTTTTCCTATGGTTGAAATATTACATTATTGACAATTGAGGGGTGGGGTAGAGCTGTGCACAGTCAGTAATTGCTTCTGAAATGGAAAGTGAACGCTTCAGCAAGATAAAGTATTTGCATTTAAATAAGAAAAAAATGAAGTCAGTCCTATCTTTCTGAACAGCACTTATTTTCTCTACTTTTCTTGTTTAAGGTTTACTTTTTCACCTAGCTATAAACAGGAAAACAAGTTCGAAGATGTGATCTTGTATTATTGTATCATTCTCATCTTTTGAAACCCATGGAAATGAGAAAAGCTATTATTGCACAATGACTGACAAACACCTGACAAAGAACTATTTATTTGAAAATAGTTATGATGTTCCAAGATGTTCATCATGATCAATATGTTACATCATTTTTGTCATATCTGTTTTTCCCATTAAAATTTGCATTTGTCTTTTCCTTATTCTTCATAAAAAAAATTGTATTTGATACTTACTGTTTCCCTATACATAAGTTCTTTTTATATGTGGAAATTCTGCCTTCATCTGCATATTTGATAAAGGGAATAAATTTACATTAAGTGAATGAAAACAAAGAGGCAAGCAAGTGAAGACCATTAGCATTTATGACTGATGTCTTTCTATTACATAAAACATGAAAGCTATTAACTCAATCAAGCAGAATACACATCCACCAACTGATTATAGTATGATTATAAATTGGAGAATTTACAGTATTCAGAAAAATATTTATCGTTCTTGTTTAGGCAAAATATTTTCAAGCTTAAGATAGTATCTACCTGATACCAATTCAAATTTTAAAATATTTGCATCTTAATGCTCTAGCAAAATGTTTAAAATGCAGAAGTCAAAGTTTTCTAAATATGTCAAAAACCTATCACATTTCTTCCTAAATTTAATTAAATTAAATCCATTTTGAACATTTATTTATTTGGTCTTTCTGAGACAGGGCTCCCCCTGTAACTCAGTATATAGACCAGGTTGGCCTGGAAGTCACAGAGATCTGCCTGCCTCTGTTTCCCTAGTGCTGAGATTAAAGACGGGCGCAACTAGGCCTGGCTTCTTCCTCAGTTTTAAAGCATAAAAATCAGTACCTGGTTAATCACTTCTGAATTAATTTTGAATATAAATTCCATATCTCTTAAAAGAATACACGTGTTTTGCTCTTTTCATTTTTGCATTTTTCAAAAAAAAATAATGTATCATTGATGGAGAAGGAAATAATAAACTTGCAGTTCATGTTCAAGTCACAAGAGATCGCTCAGCACAGGTTACTGTTTTGCTCTCCGGAGATTAACCCTGTAGAAACTAGAAAAAGAAGCATAGAACCCAAGGTAGAGCAAGACTTATGCTTCGCTGTATTTTTAAAAGTCAGGAGGATATCGTTAAGGCTTAGCTAATTCTATTTCTATGGAGGCTATTTAGAAATGCAGATAACTGATAAAAATGCAAAATCATTCTTGTCTGTAGAGAGAAAAAGTCTGTGCTTTCTAATAGAGGTTCATTTGGCTACCCTATTTGCATATTCATGTGATCTTTATGATCTACTTTGTCTGCCCACCACATCTCTTTTTGACCATTTAAAACACCTGTCTGATTCCCTCACTGAGTAGTCAGTAGAATGAACATTTTAAAATGTATTCTTTTCTTCGAGCTCCATGAGAGCGGTGATTTTACTTTCTATAAATGTTATCATTTAATCTGAGGCACTAAAACAACCAGAACATGAACCACACGGGCCTTGGGGAGTAAAAAGTCCCTTGAGGACTAATAGAAGGTGGGCAGAACTGATGGAGCTGAAGTTGCATCCCAGACCTAAGGGAGCAAATGTGAGTAGCTCCAGGTAACCCCTTAGAAAAAGTGCCTTGCTGACAGTTGCTTCTTGCCAGTTTCTCACCACTTTCAGACAATCATCGACTGTGTTGTCACTGGAGAAAGAAATACCTCAGGCAAATCTCAGGGTGCAAAGAAGTAAAATCAAAGTGACACAAAACAAGGGTGAGTCACTAGCCTAGATACACATCAGCATTTAACATTCCAACTTTATCTGCTCTGTGCTTCACTAATTTTGCTACTCTAAGACACATGGTGAAAAGAACCATGGAAGCAGAGGCTAAAGAGATGGCGTAGCAGGAAACTGAGTGTTCTACAGACTTGCAGACCAGAGATCAGAACCCAGGAACTAGGTAAATGCATGGTGGATGTGGTAGTAATTTCAGCACTTGGAGGCTAGACAGGGGATTCCTGTAGTAATCTGCCTGGCTATGCTAACCCGCTGGGGAACTCAGGGGTCAACTGAGAGAACCTGCCACATTGAAGGAAGTAGGGAGTTATCAACAAAGATCACCAGTGTCAGCCTGGGGCCTTCAGGTCCATGACCACACATGTACACACACAAACACATGAGAACACACATGCATGCATACACACCACACAACCAAAGCCACATACATACAAAAAAAAAGGGGGTAAGGATAAGAAACTATGACATTCAGAGAAATACAGGAAATAAGTAGTGTTCAGGGGATCATAAAAAAAAAATCAGTGTTGTTAAAAAGAAATATTATAAAGAAAAGAGAAATAAAAGAATAATGCAGAAATAAAATTCTAGAGAATATAAGCATAGACAATGATATACCAGTGAGATAAAATCCTTGCTACATCAAAGGAAATATAAAATCAATGAGAATGTTTAAAAATGAAAATAAAGGCAATGGTCACAAAAGGAAAAACCATTTGAGAAACAACAGGACACAGAAAACTGTACCAAGGGGCTTGGACAGATGGCTCAGTGGTTCAGAGCAGTGGCTGCTCTTCCGGAGAACTGGATTCGATTGCCAGCACCCACATGGCTGCTCACAACCATTTGTAACTCTGGTCCAGGAGATCCAACACCTTCTGTCATCATCGACAGTCATTGCACAACACAGATTCACTTACATACATGCAGGCAGTACACTCAAACATATAAAATTTAAAAAGAAAATATTTTATAAAACTGTGACACACCATTACTACTGAAAGAGAGAGTGAACTGTTTTCAGGCTGCTGTGGAGTTAATAATACAAAACCAAACAGACTTCAGAGAAAAAACATCACTGCTGCTCTGGATCCACATGGACTGGGTCCAGGAGTGCTTGGAAGGGCAAAATCTGTAGACACTCACTGAGCTCCACTACAGAAAGTGGCATAGCAGTATATTCATGTAATCTATACACATCTGCTTCAGCAATTCAAATTATGTCTAGATTACTCATAATACCTCTCAAAATCTAAATGTTAGATGATTATAACTTAAGCTGTATTGTTCAGGGAATAATGCCATTAAAGTCCATATATATCACAATTTAAATTTTTTATTTTATTTTTTTAAATATTAGTTGAATATTTGGATGTAGAAAATGTGGACACAAGTGTTGATGCTAACATTGTCTACAAATAATTCTTCAAAAGTTCATTATTTATAAATATGAAAACACTGCTTTCAAAATTGAGAGTAAGTTAAGAGTTACCACCATTACCATTTCTACTCAATAGTATGGAAGTCCTTCCAATAAGTAGTATTATAAAACATGAAAAAAAGGCCGGGCATGGTGGCGCACTTGGGAGGCACACGCAGATGGATCTCTGCAAGTTCAAGGCCTGCCAGGTCTACATAGTGAGCTCCAGGCCAGCTGGGACTAAAAGAGAGACCCTGTCTCAAAAAGCTAAAAGAAAAAAGATTAAGGAAAGAAAATAGAACTATAATTTAAAATAGATAACAAAGTGAATTAATGTAAATCACTACAAATAAACTTTCTTAGTTGTTTATAACAATACTCAAAAGCAACTGCATTTCTATTATCAACAAATTTAGTAAAGACATGACTGAATTTATTAAAATATAAGTTTAAGACTACTGTGATGTTTTTACAGGATTTTTCTGAAATATTTTTTTAAATATTATTGAAAAATGGTCTATGCTTAAGAAAAGACAAACGTTTGTGTCTGTATTGAAGACAAGATTAAATTTTTTCACAAAATTATTATTGTGGCTTTTGTATATATTATTTTTCTAAATTTTGTTTGAAAAGTAAATGGTCAAGAATTGAGTGGAAGTGAGACTAGGTGTAGTGGTGGAGGAGGTGGTGGAGGAGGTGGTGGTACACGCCTTTAATTCCAGCACTCGGAAGGCAGAGCCAGGTGGATCCTTATTGCATTCAAGCCCAGCCTGGTGTACCTAGCAACTTCCAGGTCAGTTGGGGTTACAGGGAGACCATGTCTCAAAAAAAATTAATTAAAAATTTAGAGTGGAATCTTCAGAATAACAGAGTTCTGTGACCACAGTGCCCATCGCAATGCACAGTGAATTCAAAGTAGTAATAGTTATGTGTAAAGGGTGAGACGAGAAAGTGAACAGGGACTGGACAGGACCTAGGGGTTAAGAGCGCCTACCGCTCTTGCAGAGGACCTGGGTTCGATCCCCAGCACCCACATGACGGCTGAGAACCATCTTCAACTCCAGTTCCAGGGGAATCCGACACCCTCTTCTGACCTCCAAGGCATTGCACGACATGGGTGCACAAACCTACATGCACACAGTACATTTATACACATACAAAAATAAATTTAAAATTTTTTTTAAATATTTAAAAAAAGAAAGTGAACAAAGATGTTACCCCAGAAATCAACCATGGACTGAGTGAATGACCATCCATCTGGGGGAGAACCAAACAAGAGATCACAAGTAAGAAAATGATTATTTGTTCAGCTAAAAAGTATCTCTTTAAATGAGAAAAAGAAAGTTATCCAATTTAGGTGGATTCAGATTTTAAAGATCAAATTCAAAGTCTATTCATTTTGAAGGAGTATCAGTGTTTCCTCCTTTTATGTTTCTAATTTACATGCAAAGTTACTAGGCTTCCTGAGGACATTTCCATACTAAGTGGTGATCCTCCCCACCTCACCCATTCCTCCCCCACCTGCTGCCCTCCCCCTCATTCTTGTTTGTACCCTGAGCATTCCCCCTCCTCCTCGATATTCCCTTCCCATGCCCTTTATTTCCTCTCCTCACATATTCCCCTTTCACCCCAGATATTCTCCTTCCACCCCTTGGTATTCCCTTTCAGTTGGCGTTCCCTGTCCATTCCCAGTACCTCCCATCCACTCCCAGTATTCCCCTCCTACCTGTGGTGTTTCCCTTTCTATACCCAGTATTCCCCCTCCTACCTGTGGTGTTTCTCTTTCCATACCCAGTATTCCCCTCCTACCATGGTGTTTCTCTTTCCACACCCAGTATTCCCCTCCTACCCGTGGTGTTTCCCTTTCCATACCCAGTATTCCCCTCCTACTGTGGTGTTTCCCTTTCCATACCCAGTATTCCCCTCCTACCCATGGCGTTTCCCTTTCCATACCCAGTATTCCCCTTCCACTTCAATATCAACATTTGTCCTATTATCCTCCCACAGTCCTCCCTTAAAGACCCTTTTTTTTCTACTTTCATGATCCCCTTTTTAGTGTCCTGACACTCCTTTCCACAGAACTATGCATATACAAAAATTCAAAGCAAGGATCTCTGATGAGACAGAACATGCAGTATCTGTCTTTCTGAGCCTGGGCTGTTTCACTGAAGTAGGGCCCCTTAAGAACTGAATCTCAGCAGGGCGTGGTGGCGCATGCCTTTAATCCTAGCACTTGGGAGGCAGAGGCAGGCGGATCTTTGTGAGTTCAAGGCCAGCCTGGTCTACAGAGCGAATTCCAGGACAGCTGGGGCTCCAGGGAAACCCTGTCTCAAAAAGACAAAAAAAAAAAAAAAAAAAAAAAAAAAAAGAACTGAATCTCTAAGTAAGCTTATAAAATAATACGTTTCCCTTGGACTGGAGAGATGGCCTAGCAGTTAGGAGCCCCAATTGCTCTTGCAGAGGGCCCGGGTTCATCCCCAGCACCCACATGGCGGCTGAGAACTGTCTTTGACTCCAGTTGCAGGGGAATCCTACACCTTCTTCTGACCTCTGTGCATTACACAACACGGGTGCACAAACCTGCATGCAGACAGTACATTCATACACATACAAAAATTAATTAATTAATTAAAACGTTTCCCTTTTGATTTCTCATCTTCATTGTTCCTAATCTCTCTCTCTCTCTCCCATTCCCCTTTTATTACCCTCCCTCACTCTCCCCCACCTCATTTTCCCCACCTCCCCCTGTGTCTTTCTACATCTCCGGAGCTCCTTTCCCCTCTCTCTCATGATCCCTTTCTTCTTCCCTGGCTTTTGCTGCTGCTTTGAGTTATATGCTCACATTTTGGTTAAGATTCAGAGCTAGAATCTACAAGCAAGAAAGAACATGCAGGGTTACTTCATTTAGTGTAATGTTTTCCATTTCCATCCATTTACCTGCAAATTTCATTTTCCTTTACAATTTAATAGAATTCTATTGTGTATATCTACCTTGTTTCACTATCCATTATCAATTGGAAAATACTTGGGTTATTTCCATTTCCTAGATCCTACGAAGAGAGTATCAATAAACAGGGTTGAACAAGTATTTCTGTAATGGTATAGCAAGTCCTTTGAGTGTATGCCCAGAAGTGGTATAGCTGGGTCATATGAGAGCTCTCCACACTGATTTCTATGGTGGCTGCACTGGTTTGCAATCCCAACAACAATGAATCTTCACCAGCATTTGTTGTCAGTTGTTTCCTTGACTCCAATTATTCTGACTGGGCCAAGAAAAAATCTTAAAGTAGTTTTGATTTGCATTTGCTTAATTAGTAAGAATCTTGCACACATTTAAAGACACTTCTTAGCCATTTTTATTGCTTCTTTGGAGAATTTTCTGTTCAGATCTATAGCCCAATTTTTAACTGGGTCATTAGCTTTCTTGTTTTTTTTTTTTAGTTCACTGTACATTCTGGATATTAATCCACTATCAGATATATAGTTGGAAAAGATTCCCTCCCACTCTGTGAGGTTCCTCTTTGCTCAATGAATTGTTTCCTTTGTTGTACAGAAAGTTTTTAGTTTAATGAGTTGCCATTACTCAACTGCAGGACTTAATTCCTGAGCAAATGTGGTGTGTGTGTGTGTGTGTGTGTGTGTGTGTGTGTGTGGTGTTTGTGTGTGTGTGGTGTTTGTAGCCACAGCCTATCTAACAAAAGCACCAGAGCCAGTCATGGGAAACCCAAGTTGTTTCTCAGGGGAATACAAGATACTCCTAAATCATGTAGGATATTTCCATCTCCATGGTTGCTTCTCAAAAATTTAAGGTAAAACCCCACTGCCAGAAACATCACAATATTTTGGACACAGGACTTGGATGCATTGAGCTGGATCTGAACTTGAAGATTCTTCTCTAAGTATCAACTCTCATAATTTCACAAGGTGCTTTGCAAGCTGTCAAGGGAGAAAGCAATCAATAATCTTATCCTGTTACAAACCCTCTGAATCACAATGACTAGTCCAGCAAAATGCCCCACATGATGTAATAGCGTCACTTTTTTTCTTGCAGATAACCAACAACTATCTAATTGGACTTAAGGCATGCTTAATAGCAGAGAATTCATGCCTGGTCCTGTAAATCTATCCAACTACCAGTGGCTGGAAAGATCACAGTCCCTGGTGGAAAACCTACTATTGCCACTTTCCTAAACCAACCTAATTTCTAACTTATCCTTATACCCAGAGATAAGTGAAGCTCTTACACATCATTAAAGAAGCTTCCTTTTTGCAATGGATTGAGACTATTACAGAGATTCAAACTGGTCAACATGGAGAAAATAAATGACTGTGGGATACCCAGCCCTAAATGATAAACTCATATACCTAAAGTCGAAGGGACATAATCAAAAAAGGGGGGAGAAAAGCCATAATAGCCAGAGGACCAGGACACCTGCTACTAGTGTCTTCAAGCCAGGTCAGGGAAGCTGCACCCATGAATCTCAACAAGGTGGTTTGCTCAACAAATTAGTATAATGGCAACATCAGTTGATGTGCCAGCATGGACTGGGTAAATTTCATAATGTCCCACCTCTAGATGAAGATATACCTGCAACTGATCACTGCAGAGACAGGGAGAATCAGTTTTCTCCAAAAACAAGTTGCCTGATAAGTTATGCAATCCCAAGTGCTCAGTTCTAATCATATATAAATATAATTATATTAGTATATATCTATAGTATATATATATATGAACAGGGGTAAATGGTCTCAGTAGGTTCTGTGTGAGTGTGTGTGTGTGTGTGTGTGTGTGTGTGTGTATGTGTGTAACGATAATAAATAAGAGGTCATGAAATTTAGAGGGAATGTGGGGGACATGGGATGAGCTGGAAGAGGAGAAAAGGGCAGACAATAATGTAATTATATCACTCATATATGAAATTCTCTAAAATACAAAGTTCTCTGACCTTCCTGTTTCTACTCTATTTGGTCTCTTGCATACTCTCAGATGTATGCTTTGAGACTCTTCTGAATTTGTCGTAGTTCCCACTCCTGCACTGGAAATAGTGCATTAAGCTGGGGAACCATGACTCAGACTCATCTCTCTTCTTTTCCACTGGTTATTGGTAGAATTCAGAGTCACTGAGAAACTGGCTTCTGATCCTGCCTGTGGAAGATTATCTTGATTAAGTGATGTTGGGGAAAGTCCTGATCATGGGCGTCACTATGCCCTCAGCACAGGGTCCTAAATGTATAATGAGGGAAGAGAAGTGAGCAGCAAAATGCACACTGTGATCACTTCCTGACTGGATGTGACCAGCTGGCTAATGGTTCTGTCCTCCTGACGAACCCTATAACCTGCAACAGTGAGCCAATATAAATTTCTCCCTTAAGGTTATCACAGCAAGTGGAAAAGAAACTAAGACACCATTTATCAAGGACCACTGTTCTTTTCAATTTTGATGTCCAGTGAATTCAAAATCATTTAAAATATTTTGATTAATTTGTTGCTAAAGCCTAAGTCCAGCCCATTTTACTTTTTAACTAAAACATAAAAATCATAACAATTATGCATATTAATTGACTGCCAGGCAGTGCTTTGAAGCAGATATGAATAATGTGTAAATCAGATTAAACATACATATCATTGTTTATCATTTCCTGAGGTTAATAATGTTAAAAATTCCTTATTCTAGCTTTTTGAAATAACACAATCTTATTTTCCAGCTATCTTTCTGTACAGAATTTTAAGATAAACAATATTGGTAATTCCATCAGAAAACTCTTAGAAACAATTAAGAGTTTCAGTAAAGTGGCAGTATACAAAATTAACCTAGAAAAATCAGTAGCGTTTCTTTACACAAACAACAAGTAACTGGAGAAGGAATATAAGGAGACCTTCTCACTCACAATAGCCTCAAAATAAAATAAAATAATAAAATAAAATACCTGGGAACAAACCTAACCAAAGATACCAAAGACCTGTACAACAAAAATTTTAAACTCCTGAAGAAGGAGATTGAAGATGGCATCAAAAGATGGAAAGACCTCCCATGCTCATGGATTGGAAAAATTAATACAGTAAAAATGTCTATTCTACCCAAATTAATATATACAGATTCAAGGTAATCCCAATTAAAATCCCCTTGAGTTTCTTCACAGATTTGGGAAAAAAAAACTTAAATTAATATGGAAAAACAAAAGACCACAAATAGCTAAAGCAACCCTGAGAGGAAAGTTCAATATGGAGGGATCACTTTACCAGACTTCAAGCTATATTACAGGGCTATAGTAATAAAGACATCTTGGTACTAGCACAAAACAGACCCATTGACCAATGGAACAAAATTGAAAATATAAACATGACCTCATACAATTTCAGCCACTTCATACTTGACAAAGGGGCAAAAAAAAAACAAAAAAAAAAAAAAAAAAAAATTAAAACTCATCACCTCTCACCCTCTACAAAAATCAACTCTGGGTGGATTCAAAGACCTCACAATTAGAAGAGCTGGAACCACCAAAAATGCCCTCAGCAGATCAAGTGGATAACAAAAAGTTGGTACATTTACACAATGGAATTCTATGAGCAGTCAGCAGTAAAGAAAGATGACGTCATGAACTTTGCAGGTAAATGGATGGAACTTGAAGCCATTATGCTAAGTGAAGTAACACAGTCCCAGGGAAAAAAAAAAGAATCAGTGAATGGTTTGCCTCATTTGTGGATGCTAACACCAAATCCCCAGTTGAAAGACAAGCTGAACCTTATTATTATATTTCTTTTTATCTGAAAGCAACTATGTTGTTATAATGTAAATCTCTTAAGAGGCTCTAGAATTGACCGACCATTTAATTTTCAGACTCTGTAATTACTATATATGGGTGGAAGGTATGTATTCATATAAGTGGGAAAATGTGAACTCCTAAACATATTTTGGAATTAACATACGGTTTATTCCCAGAGGTCATAATTTTGATGCATATGTGGCGATTATATAGGCATTTGTTGCAGCAATACAAAGGAGAGGGAAAAACAACAACATAAAGACTGGGTTAAAGAACTGAATGATACAGTTGAACTCTCCCCCAAACAATAAGCCTCTGCAGGGAAAAACTTTGGAAAGACTGAGAGAAAGATGCAAGATACGTATGGCAGAAGGCATGAATAGGGGAAGGATGGGAGCAGGGAGAGGAGAATGTGTCTAAATTAGACTGAAAAATAATGAATGAAACACACATTTCATCAATAAAAGTATTTTTAAAAAGATCTCAACATGAAACCTGAACCTCTGAAGGTTATAGAAGAAAACATTGGCAGCAACCTACAAGAAGATATAGGTGTAGGAAAAAGACTTTCTTTTTTTTTAATATTTAAAAAATTTTATTTATTTTTGTATGTGTATGAATGTACTGTCTGCATGTAGGTTTGTGCACCCGTGTCGTGCAATGCCGCGGAGGTCAGAAGAGGGTGTCGGATTCCCCTGGAACTGGAGTTCTCCTGGAATTGGAGTTACAGACGGTTCTCAGCCGCCATGTGGGTGCTGGAGATCGAACCTGGGTCCTCTGCAAGAGCAGTCTGCACTCTTAAACACTAAGCCATCTCTCCAGCCCCAGGAAAAAGACTTTCTAAATCAAACAGCAGCCACTCAGGAAATAAGGTCAACAACTGACAAGTGGGACCTCATTAAACTCAAAAGCTTCTGTACAGCAAAAGAAACAATCAAGGAAGTGAAGAGAAAGCCCACAGAGTGGGAGGAAACCTTCACCAATGACCCATCTGACAGAGCATTAGCATCCAGAATATATAAACTACTAAAGAAACAAAGAAGTAAGAATACAAATGACTAACTCAAAAGATGGTGTAAAGAGCTGAACAGTGACTTCACCAGTGAGGAAGTAAAGATGGCTGAGAAACCTCTTAAAAGTGTTCAACATCTGGGGCTGGAGAGATAGCCTAGCGGTTAAGGCACCGACTGCTCTTGCAGAGGACCCAGGTTCGATCCCCAACATCCACATGGCTGCTAAGAACCGTCTGTAACTCCAATTCCAGGAGAACTCCAGTTCCAGGTGAATCCAAGACCCTCTTCTGACCTCCGTGGCATTGCATTACACGGGTGCACAGACCTACATGCAGACCGTACACTCATACACATACAAAAATAAATAACATTTTAAAAAGTGTTCAACATCATTAATATTTAAGGAAATGAAAATTAAAACCACTCTAAGATATCATCTCACTCTAGTAAGACTGGCTAAAATCAAGAAAACAACACACCAAATGCTGGAAAGTTTGTGGGGAAAAGGGAACACTCGTCTACTGCTGGTGGGAATGTAAATAGTACAACCACTGTCAAAAGCAGTGTGGTGAACCCTTAAAAGGCTCAAAATGAGCCTAACATCTGACCCAGCCATACCACTCCTGGGTATATACCCACAAGACGCATCTTACCACAAAGATATAAACATAGCACAGCTATGTTTAATGCAGCTCTCTTCACAAAAGTGAAGAGCTGGAACCAACCCAAATGCTCCTCAAGTGATGAGTGGATAACAAAAATGTGGTACATCTACACGATGGAGTTCTATGCAGCAGTAAAGATGACATCATGAACTTTGCAGGTAAATGGATGGAACTCAAAGCCATTATGCTGAGTGAAGTAACACAGTTCCAGAAAAACAAACAGTGAATGGTTTCCCTCATTCGCGGATGCTAGCACTGAATGCCCAGTTGAAAGGCAAGCTGAGCAATTTTATTATTATATTTCTTTTTATCTGAAAGCAACTGTGCTGTTATAGTGTGAATCCCTTAATAGGCTCTAGAATTAACTTACCACTTATTTTCAGACACTATAATTACTGTATATGGGTGGAAGGTATGTATTCATATTTTAGAGCAATATAAAGTTAAAGGGAAAAAAGGTGAATTCCTAACCATATTTTCCAATTAACACAGTTTATTTTCGGAGGTCATAATTTTGGTACATATGTGACGTTTATATAGGCATATTATGGAGCAATGCAAATGGGAGGGTACAACAACATAAAGACCGGGTCAAAGAGCTGTCTGATACAGTTAAATTCTGCCCCAAATAATAAACCTCAGCAGAGAAAAACTTTAAAAAGACTGAGAAAAAGATGTAAGACATGTATGGCAGAATCCATTAACTGGGGTGGAATGGGGGACAGGGAAAGGGGAATATGTCTAAATTGAACTGAAAATGTATGAAATACACAAAACATCAATAAAGCATATTATTTTAAAAAAGAATTACCATAAAGGATGGAAAGATGGCGCAGCAGTTAAAAGCCCTGGATGCTCTTGGAGAGGACCCAGATTAGGTTCCTATCCCCTACAAGGCTAACAAGACTTTCAGGGGATGTGACACCCATCCTGGCCTACACAGGCATGGAACTCCAGGGGTACACTTCCACAAATGCAGGAAAAACTCTTTTACACATAAAATAAAAATGAATTAATTCTAAAAAATAAATATAATAAAAATAATAAAATAATAAACAAAATTATTTTATATTTTATTTATATTAGGAAGGTTTCGGTAGAAACTGAAATCATACAAACTGTAGATGATTCCCCTATTGTAGTAAATGAGAAATGGGAAAACCTTAGAATCATCTCTTTTCAACATCTCTACAAATCAAACTTGTGTATAATGATCTTTATGTAAATTTTTGTCTCATTTAAGCCTATATTCTTCCCAAACCCACAGTCTTTGTTTTGTTTTTATTTTGTTTTGTTTTGGTTGCTGTTGCTGTTGTTGTTTTCTTTTTGCCATGATTCCTTTCATTTCTGTCTGGAGAGTTACGCTTTTGTACTTGAGGAAATGGCAGTTTCTTGTTTGGAGAATGCTGCCTAAGTAAGGACAGGGTCATGTCCTAGGGAACCCCACCTACATAATGCTACAGCTTAGCTTCACCATCCTTAATCATTTAGATCATTATCCTTCAACTGGGAAAACTACTTAAAACAAAGTTTGTCCTATCATAAAGTGGTAGATCTTTCATGTGATTTATGGAGGCCTGTACTAATGTTTGAATGTGTTCTTGCTACTAAACCAGACAGTTGAAAGCACACTGGACATGAGCAATGTTCAAACACTGAACTAAAGTGAATTGCTGAATAATGAGTTGCCATGATGCCAGGGTCAACAATTTGCCTATCACATACACGATTCATTACTTGAACAATTAATGGACATAGTACACTTCAGAAGAAATCCACTTTTATGTATACAGTTTTCTTCCTTTCTTTGTACATTTTTCTATAGCAAATAAGAACATCAGTGATTGTGTGCGTGCCAGGTTTTGAAAAATCTCTCCTAATTGGCATGCATTTCTCTTCACACCATAATGCCATCATCAGTTCTCTGAGCTTTCCCAGCACTTTGACAACTGCATCTTCCTCTGCCTCAAATTCTTTACTTCTTTTTGTCCAGGTCAATCAGCTTCTCTTTGGAAACCTCCTACCCCTTCACTTCAACAGGTTCACAAATGTACTCTTTTTTTTTTTTTTTTTGGTCTTTTCAAGACAGGGTCTCCCTGTAGCCCCAGCTGTCCTGGAACTCACCTTGTAAACCAGGCTGGCCTTGAACTCACAAAGATCTGCCTGTCTCTGCCTCCCAAGTGCTAGGATTAAAGGTGTGCACCACCATGCCAGGTCCAAAGCCTTCTTCTAACCTCTATGGGCAATGCATGATACAGGTATACTTACACTCATGCACTTACACTCATACACATAAAACAAAAATAATAAAATTAAAAAATAAAAAAATCTTCATCTACCCTCGGCTCAGGGACTATTGCAGAAGAGGAGTAAGAAAGATTATAAGATCCAGAGAGGAGGTGAACAACCATATGGAAATAGAGTCCTACAAGTTCTTGGGTCCTTGCTTATATGAACCTATAGCAATGGTGTCAGCATGCACAAGACACATGCAAACTCAAGGGAAAAAGAAAAACAGCATTCAACTTTGTAAATGGGCAGCAGGCCCCAAACTTAGGCAAAGAACTATTGGCAATCAGTTAATGCTGAGTGAAGAAATACTGATCTTCTTAAAGAGACTCTAGATAGGCTTACTAGACCTCAGTGGATGAGCTTGCACTGAGGGACATCTGAGGACACTAACTTGACTCCATAGGTCTTAACAGAAATGACAGAATGCATGAAATACAATGGAGGGCTATGGGGAAGCGAGTATAAAGATGATTAAGATTTTTTGTATGGGGGGTGAGGGGGTGAGTGGGGTGGGGGGGTGAGGTGTTGGGGGGGTGAGGGGAGCAGGGGGGGTGGGGGGTAAGAAAGTCCAGAAGATAAAACTCTCTCTCATTTATTCATGCCATCAGTGTGTTTATATACCAAAGATTACTGTGCTCTGGGCAAGGAAGTGGGGGACAGGCAGAAGGGAGGGGCAAGCCACCTTGGGGCTTGGGGGGAGGGGGCTGCAGAGCTCCTGTTTGTGCAACCGGTAAACTTAGAGGTGGGACATTTTGCTCAAAACCTCAAGGGAAGGGGGCATGCGGCTCTGGAACTTTGCAGAATATCCTGGACCTTCTAGAGCTATAGATAACTCACAGAGACAACTGAATGCCCACAGAGATATTAGATAACTCTCAGAGGTTTTGCAGGACAGGTCTTACAGGTCCTGCCTAGAGCCAGGCAAAGTTTCATTCCTACAGTCAAGCGCACTGAATAAGCTCCAAAAAGAAAGCTCTCATTTTTTTCCTAGAAACTTGAATTGAATGTTGGTAATACAGAACCTGGAATCATTTGTGGAAGATATGCCACATAGTTGTCATTTCAACTCCAGAATGTGTCTCTTTAGCACAGGTAAAGGAACTACTCAGCTGCAAGAAAATATCACATATACATAAACGCTTTCTTGCAGTACCATATATACATATATTTATATATGATAAGAGAATTAATATGATAGTTAAAGCAGGTTGTGTATTTTGGCATGCTGTGACACAACATTTTTAAAATATTATCTTGGTTATTTGATAATACGGTGTTTTTTATATTTAGACTCTCTCCCATATTCTCACCTCCTCTTTAACACCCTGTGACTGCATGCCCTCTATTATTATTTTCATTTTCGTCTATCTTGTAGAGTCTAACTTGTGTTCCACAAATGCTCTTTAATGGGTCCATCCCCTGGAGTCTGGTCCACCTTCCAGGAATCACACCCTTAACGACACATTTTATTGCAAATTAAAATTCACATTAGTAAAATGGTGAGAACAAATTTACAATTTCCGAATCTTAAGGTAGGGATCATAGAATCTTCCATAACATCATAATAGAAGCAATATCCAGAGCTGGTCTGGGTGCCACAGCTTATAGTTGTAAATCTCCATTCATGAGGGTCATGAATAGAGGTCAGTCTAGGCTGCATGAGAGCCTCTGCTTCAATAAACAAACAATTAAAAAGCAAAATCTTGTTATTTTGCCCTTTCATCCAATCATCCAGAACACGTCCTCAAAGTTTAGAGTGCCTTATAACATCAGATCCCTGAATACTTCGGTAGTCTACCTCATTCCCTAGAATGTTCCAGAACTCTCATCATTGTGTAGACCCTTAACTTGAATCTTGGTCTTACATAAAATTCTTCCTCTGATTAAAGGTTTTGTGAGGTTTGCATTTCCTTCTCCTTTTGTTCATTTTTTTCTCTATTTCAAGTATTATTATTTTGAGGAGGATTTTCTAATCAGCTAATATGAAAATGATGCATTTCCTCCACTTCTCACCAATGAGCAAAACTCTTTCCTCCTTTTATTATACTTCCTTTCACATAGATTTCTGTATCCACACGTCTAATGATTTATATGAAAGCCACTATTTTATTTTTCTCACAAGAGAAAGAATTGCACAAGAAGAAGGAAGCTCTGAGTCGAGGTCACATTAGTATCCCAATGATACCAAACTTTCCCTGTTAGTTTCATGAAATATTTTTTGACAGGATCTCCCACAGCCCAGCCCACACAGAAATCTCTGTTATGGATCAGATTGGCTTGGATCTCACAGAGATCCACCTGCTTCTGCCTCCCCATGGCTGCGATTAAAGGGGTAGGGGGTGCCACCATTCCTTGTGTAAGACATATTTTCTTAACAGAAACAATAAATATATACATGGAATCATGTATTTATGGATCTTTGGGTAATAACTATGACATTTCAAGCAATAGTGGAAGAATTTGACTGCTAAACAATGTGAAAGTAAGTTAAGTAACTATAACTAGTTTTATTCAAAATAAGTTTCATCTTTAATACATGTGCACAGACATAAAATTTAAAAGATTTCACACCTAAACCCCAAAGCTATAAATAATAGAATGGCAGGACTAGCCACATAAGCACTTTAAATTCATTATTATTTCACTAATCCATGAACAAAGTTAACTGACAAACTGGGGGAATTTGTGAAATGTAGGATAATTGAAGTTCTAATTAATAGCGAAGTCATTAAAAGGAAAATAAAAACACACTAGTAACCCATTAAAATGCCAATAATAAACATTTTAAAGAAATGTACCCGACAAAGTAAAAGATTTTCAAGTATTTTAATAATCTAAACTAAATATGCAAACTAAAATGAGATGCAAATTATCTTCTAAGAGACTAACAAAAATTAGAAGAACATTAATATTTGAGAGGGATAATATTCAGATTGGACATAAGCAATCATATTCTATTTAAAAAGTTTTAAAATCTAGCTGATATTGAGAAAATTTTTAAAAATTATACATAATATTCACGTTCTCATAAATTCTGATTTTATGTATGTAAAAAGTATCATTTTATATGAAAAGGGATAAATATATAGAACATTTTCTCTATAATTTTATGGAGATTAAAAATTAAAAACATTTAATGACATGACATTTATCCTATGGAATATTATCCAAAAATGTAAAGTAATGCAATAGACAAGTATCCTTTTTCCCTAAAGGAATGTGCAGGATACTCTCACCAATGTCAAAATATTTACAAATGCACGTATGTGAATATAACTATATAGGTACATAGGAAACAGGGAAATGTGTTTGTGTGTAGACAGTACATTCATACACATGAGAAAATCATAAATTAAAAAAAAATTTTAAAAGCTTAGGTGATATGAAAAATCAGAGGGAAAAATACAGATAGAAAATCTGAACATGCGTGCATGACTTACCTGAAGGCTATATAAAAAGGAACACAGTGCCAGATAGGAGAGATATTCCTTCAAGTTATTGGTGGAATAATATAGGCTATTAACACTACCTGTTATTACCTACCAGAACTTGAAGGAAAGACCCTATTACTGAAAACAAGACATACTTCAGAGACAGGAATTTGAGAAGCTGGAACTGGTCTGGTAGTCTTCTCCCTGAAGACTAGCTCTCATAGTTCTAAAGGACACTATCAAAACTGCTAAGTGGTCTAATCCCAGTTTCAGAGCCTAACAAACACAGCAAGGACAGGCATGACAAACTATACTGGTGCAGTAGCGGCATTGTTATCTGTGGGGTAATCAACAACTTTCTAATTGGACTTAAACTCCTCTCAATGGGAGGGAACTCATGGCTAGCTCTATAAATATAGCCAAATACACAAAGCTGGAGAGGTCATAGATCCTACAAAAAAATCCTATCCCTGTCATAGTTCTAGACAAATGGAATTTCTTTATGTACACTAAATGTGGATCCTTATATTTACAGATAAGTATACTGTACACCACTCATCAAAGCCTCTTTTTTATACAGATGGAGGCTATTACAGAGTTACACAACTGGTCACACACAGCTACAGGTCTCAGAGATGCCTAGCCCTATGTGACACATCTGCAGTGGAACCTCTTCACCTAAGCTTCATCATGGAACATAGCAGAAGAGGGGGAGGAGAGAATACTAATGAATTTCTCAACTCTCACTGGGGAAGCTTCTTCATACCACAGAGTGTGACGCACACAGAAGGCCACGACTGACCCAAGACTAAAATTGCAGAGTGTGTTACCCTGGCTTGCAGTCCCATATTAAACTCAAGGAACTATTGGTAACTGATTACTGCTGGGTGAGGGAGAATTGATTTTTTTAAGGGAGTGACTCTAGACAGGCTGACTAGACTCCAATAAATGAACTTGTACCAGGGGTGTGGGAATGGGAGTAGTCTGGTTAAGGTTTATTGTATGTGGGGCTGGAGAGATGGCTCAGTGGTTAAGAGTACTGACTGCTCTTGCAAAGGACCTACGTTTGATTCCCAGCACCCACATAGTGGCTAAGAACCATCTTTAGTGCTAGGTGTGGTGCCCCACGCCTTTAATCCTAGCACTTGGGAGGCAGAGGCAGGCAGATCTCTGTGAGTTCAAGGCCAGCCCGGTCTACAGAGCGAGCTCCAGGCCAGCTGGGACTAAAGAGAGAACCTGACTCAAAAAAAAATACCCAAAAAACTCAAACACACACACACACACACACACACACACACACACACACACACACACACACAAAGATTCATTGTATGAAATGCACAAAACTCTATACAAATATTCATCAAAAAGTTTAATTATCTGTCCTTGAGGTATTATTTCTTATAAAACAGTTTACCTACTATGAAATCTCTAAGTCTATATTTTATAACTTGAAACTCTTTATTTTGCTTGATTTCTAATTTTCTTTCTTCATCCAATAACTCATCTGAAGTTAAAAATAGAGTAATATGATACTATGAGACTAAGAATGATTCTTCATCTGCTGATAAGAGCTGTGTTTAAACTCTACATTCTCCCCCACACCTCACAGACCCAGAATGGAAAGACAAGCAAAGGTGATTCATGAAATATTCAGCCCCCTTCGATATCAGCCAAGCAATGGCAATGCTGCCACCTATCTGCTCACATCCCAGCTCTGAACCGTGTCATAATGCTTTGACAGGTCTCATCTCTGACTGGAAAATGCCTTCAGAGTCCCCTGACATTTTAATGTCTGGATTTACATAAACAGACACTTTTTACAAAAAGGAATAGAAAAAGGAAGCAGAATTTAAGAGTGCTTTTGAGTCTTGCTTGATTTTGTGTGTGAAATGTGGGTGAAATTGGCTGTCTGATTTTAGATACTTGGGAAAACTAGAAGAAGATTAATGATCACAGTTTCTTTAAAATTTTTGTGAAATATTTGGTCAGTGACCAACTGGTGCTGACTGGAATTATATAATAAAATAGACCTGTATTTGCAGATCCATTTTTAAAATTAAATTCGGAAATAACACTTTACAAGAGTATTTTTTTCATTCGTTTTTCCAAAAGTAAGTAAAATCAAATCCATCCTCCATGGAATTTTTCTTTAAAATTTCAAAATAGTGAAGTTGGAGAGGTGGTTCAGTGGCTAAGAGCACTGGCTGTTCTTGGAGGAGAGCCGAGTTTGAATTCCAGCACCCACATGGTGGCTAACAACTGTCAATAACTCCAGTACCAGGGGATCAAATGCCCTCTTCTGTCCTCCACAGGCATTGCAAGACACTGGTGCATTCTCATACATGCAGAATATATACATACATATAAAAATAATAAAGTACTTCAAAAAAACAAATAACATTTCAAAATAAGTCAAACTCATGCTGAATCAATACAATTTTATACCTTCAAACTGATCATTTTCTTTCTTAGTATGAATGCTATTTTGCTGAAAACTCCTATGCTGACTTAAAGGTAGTCTGTTATAAAAATTTTCTTCATTTTTCATAAAATAAAATATATCAAACAAAGGAAATACTAAATGATTGTTATGCATATATAATTTGAAGTTTGCCAATCTATATTACTGGTTTAAAAGTGTTTACAGAGTTTTGGCCCAGAGGGTTCTGGGAGCTGGGGAGCTGAAATTTGAACTCAATTCACAGGGCATGGGCAGCTGGTGCCAGAGCAGTGGCAGAGGAGGCACCTGAAGGAATCAAGGAAAGCAATCCTTCAACAGGTGAAGAGGCATTCAAGATTCACATCAGAATACAGGCAAGGGTCTGGAAAGATGGCTCAACAGTTAAGAGTGCCGACTGCTCTTGCAGAGGACCCGGGTTCGATTCTCAACACCCACGTGGCAGCTAAGAACAGTCTTTAACTCCAGTTCCAGGGGAATCCTGTGCCCTCTTCTGACCTCCATGGCATTGCACAACATGGGTGCACCAATCTACATGCAGACAGTACATTCATACACATAAAAATAAATAAAATTTGTAATAAAAAAAGAATACAGGCAAAAGGCAAACCACATGCTGAGAGCACAATGAGAGCATAACAAAAGAACAATATGGGAAAAGTACAGAATAACTCCACACCAAACTCTACAGAGCATGTGGAGGACTCCTACAATGGGATATCCCTAGAGGTAACCCAAGAAACAGATCATAGAATAACAATCAGAGATATATTCAAAGAAATCATAGAACTAAGGGGATAGAATGAAAAACTGAGAAAAGACCTAGAGGGAGACAAGGACAAATTTTGGAATGAACTAAATGGAGAACATGACAGATTCCAGAAAGAGCTAGAAGAAAAAAAGACAAACTCCAGAAGGAAGTGTAAACACTGAAAAGATCCAATGCTGAAATGAAAAAGGAAACAAACAAGAAAAGACTGAGAAGCTCCAAGAGGAAGTGGAAATATTAAAGAAAATACAGGAAGAAATGTAAAAGGAAATCGAACAGGCATCCAATCAAAAGGAAAGAATGGGAAAAAGCCTCAGAAACAGAAAGGAAGAAGCAGAAAAATAGAATATCAGACCCAGAAGATAATACAGAACAACTAAAAAGCTTAAGTAAAGACTATGAAAAATTTAAAAATACACAAGAATGGAACAACCAGGAAATGTGGGGCACTATGAAAAGATCAAACCTCCACATCAAAGGGATAGAGGAAGGAGAAGAATCCCATGAGAATGGTATTGATCAGATTGTCAATAGAATAATACATGAAAACTTCCCCAATTTAAAAAAAAAGCCACAAACACATACAAATACAAGAAGCACATAGAACACCAAATAGACTAGACCAGAAAGAACCCCCCACCCTGCCATATCAAGTTAAAATAATAGACGCCCAAAACAAAGACAAAATTCTGAAAGCCACAAGAGGAAAACTTATGAGAATTACAGCTGACTTTTCAGTGCAAACTGTGAATGCAAGTAGAACATGGACTAAATTTTTCCCACAAGGGGAAAACTTATCATAATTACAACTGACTTTTCAGTGCAAACTATGAATGCAAGTAGAACATGGACCAAAGCATTCCCAGTGCTAAACAACAAATGCCAATCCAGGTTACTATACCCAGCAAAATTGTCAATTCTAGTTGAAGGAAAGAGAAAAATCTTCCATGACAAACAAGATGAAAGAATGCATGTCCACAAAAATCCAACCCTTCAGAGAATACTTGAAGCAATTTAAAGGACAGAGGAGAGGAGCAACTACCCCCAGCAACCTTGAATGAGAAATTTATAAAAGCAGAAATGCAGTAGAAACCTAGACAAAAATTCAAATTGATAATAAGGTGAAAGGAAGCAACACACACCTCTCAATTATAACCTTAAATATTAATTGACTAAAATCTCCAATCAAAAGGCATAAAGTGGGAGATTGAATTAGGAAACAGAATCCATTTATATGCTGTCTACAAGAAATCCATCTCACTCTCAAGGATAGGCACCAACTTAAAGGGAAAGGATGGAAAAAAAAATATTCCAAGCAAATGGTACCAAAAAGAAAGCAGGAGTTGCTATTTTAATATCAGACAAAATATACCTCAAAGTAGAAGCAATTAGAAGAGACAAGGAGGGCCATTACATCCTTATCAAAGGGAAAATTAACCATGAAGTCCTCACAATCATGAATATATATGGACCAAACTCCAATGCACTGACCTTTATAAATACAACTCTACAGAACATCAAGGGACAGATTAACCCCGACACACTCATAGTAGGGGAATTCAATACCCCACTGAGTCCTTCGGACAGATCAACCAGACAAAGAATAAACAGAGAGACATCTGAAATGAACAATACAATACAGGAAATGGACCTCACAGATGTATTCCAAATATTCCACCCAAGCACCAGAGAATATACTTTTTACTCAGCACCCCATGGAACATTCTCCAAAATTGACCACATACTTGAACACAGAAATAAAACCTCAACAGATACAAAAATTTGAAATAATTTCATGCATTTTGTCAGACCATAGTACAATAAAGCTCAATATCAAGACCAGGATAAGCCCTGCTACATACATGAACACATGGAGACTAAACAGCACACTCCTGAATAATAAATGGGTCAAGGAGGAAATAAAGAAAGAAATAAAAGCATTCCTGAAACTAAACGACAATGACAGTACAACACAACAAAACCTATGGGACACTTTAAAAGTAGTCCTAAGAGGGAAGTTTATAGCCCTGGGTGCCTATATTAAAAACAAAAACTAGAAAGAGCACAGATAAATGAGCTAACACTGCAGCTAAAAACACTTGAAAGACAACAACAAATAAACCCTAAACGCAACAGACAGGAAGAAATAACAAAAATCAGAGCAGAAATCAATGAAATAGAATCAAAGAAAATAATACAAAATATCAATGAATCCAAAAGTTGGTTCTTTGAGAGAATAAACAAGATAGACAGACCCTTAGCCCAGTTAACCAAAAGAAAGAAGGAACAATTCCAAACAAATAGAATCTGTGATGAAAGGGGAAATATCACAACAGACAATAAAAAGATCTAGACAATCATACGGGAATACTTCAAAAACCTATACCCTACTAAATTTGAAAACCTAAGTGAAATGGATGAATATCTGCAATCTGGGGAATGACCAAAGCTAAACCAAGAAGAGATTGACAGCTTAAACATACCCATAATATATGAAGAAATTGAAAATGTAATAAGAGACTTCCCAACTAAAAAAAGCCCATGTCCAGATTGTTTCACAGCAGAATTCTATAAAACATTTAGAGGATTTACAACCATTATTACTCAAACTGTTCAGAAGGATTCAAGCAGAAGGAAAGCTACCAAATTCCTTCTATGAAGCCAGCATCAGCATCACTCTAACACTAAAACCAGCCAAGAATGCAACCAAAAAAGAGAACTACAGAATCATCTCATTAATGAACTCAGATACAAAAATTCTCAACAAAATACTTGAAAACAGTATATAGACCCACATCAAAAAGATCATTCACCATGATCAAGTTAGATTCATACCAGACATGCAGGGACGGTTCAACATATGAAAATCAGTAAATATCATAAAACACATAAATGGACTGAAGGACAAACACCACACGATCATCTCAATAGATGCAGAAAAAGCCTTTGACAAAATCTAGCATCCCTTCATGATTAAAGTACTAGAGGGAATTGGATCATTCCTCAACACAATCAAAGCCCTATATGAGAGACCCACAGCCAGCATCATCCTAAATGGAGAAAAGTTAGAAGGCTTTCCCCATAAAGGTAGGAACTCTTGTTGCCAATCCTCTTCAATATAGTGCTTGTAACACTGGCTAGGGCAATAAGGCAAGAAAAGGAAATTAAAGGAATACTAATTGGAAAAGAGGAAGTAAAACTATCCCTTTTTGCAGACCATATGATAGTTTAACCTAAAGTACACTAAAAACTCCACAGAAAACTCCTAGAAATGATTAAGAGTTTCAGTAAAGTGGCAAGACACAAAATCAACCTAGAAAAATCAGTAGCCTTTCTTTACACCAACAACAAGCAACTGAAGAAGGAATACAAGGAGAACTTCCCAATCACAATAGCCTCAAAAACAATAATATACCTAGGAACAACCCTAACCAAAAACCCCAAAGATCTCTACAACAACAATTATAAACTCCTGAAGGAGATTGAGGAAAACATCAGAAGATGGAAAGACCTCCCATGCTCATGGATTGGAAATATTAATATAGTAAAAATGTCCATTCTACCCAAACTAATATACTGATTCAATGCAATTCCAATTAAAATCCCAAGGACATTCTTCACAGGCTTGGAAAAAAAATTCTTAAATTCATATGAAACAACAAAAGACCCCAAATAGCCAAAGCAACCCTGAGTGAAAAGAGCAATACAGGGGGGATTTCTATACCAGACACCAAACTATACTACAGGGCTATAGTCACAAAAACGTCCTGCTACTGGCACAAAAACAGACCTGTAGACCAATGGAACAAAACTGAAGTTCCAAACTTGAGCACATACAATTTCAGCCACCTCATATTTGACAAGGGGGCCAAAAAGACTCAATGGAGGAAAGACAGCATCTTCAGCAAATGGTGTTGGCAAAACTGGATCACCACTTGTAGAAGAATAAAATTAAAGCCCTACCTCTTGCCCTGTACAAAAATTAACTCCAAATGAATCAAAGACCTCAATGTGAAACCCAAGACTCTGAAAGTAAGAAAAAAGTTGGCAGCAACTTACAAGACATAGGTGTAGGAAAAGGCTTCTAAATCAGTCAGCAGCTGCACAGGAAATAAGGTAGACAATTGACAAGTGGGACCTTATTAAACTCAAAAGTTTCTGTACAGCAAAAGAAACAATCAAGGAAGTGAAGAGAAAACCCACACGGTGGGAGGAAACCTTCACTGCTGATGCACCTGACAGAGCATTAACTTCCAGAATATATATAAGCTACTCAAAAAACAAAGAAGAAAAAAAATGACTCACTCAAAAGATGGACTAAAGAGATGA
The DNA here is from genome assembly GCA_009823505.1 of Rhizomys pruinosus. NCBI lineage: Eukaryota > Metazoa > Chordata > Mammalia > Rodentia > Spalacidae > Rhizomys > Rhizomys pruinosus. Next base: position 463,803 of record VZQC01012528.1, read on the forward strand.
ACAGAGACTTTACAAGTGAGGAAATAGAGATGGCTGAGAAACACCTTAAAACATGTTCAACATCACTAATAATTAAGGAAATGCAAATTAAAACCACTTTAAGATATCATCTCACCCTGATAAGGCTGGCAAGTTTCAAGAAAACAAATGATACTAAATGCTGGAGAAGGTATGGGGAAAGGGGAACACTCATCCATTGCTGGTGGGAATGCAAACTTGTACAACCACTATGGAAAGCAGTATGGAAAGCATAACCCTTAAAAGACTCAAAAGGAGCCTACCACTTGACCCAGCCATACCATTCTTTGGAATATATCCATCAGACTCTTCCTACCACAGAGATACATATACAGCCATGTTTATTGCAGCTCTCTTCACAATAGTGAAGAGCTGGAACCAACCCATGTTCTCCTCAACTGATGAGTGGATAGAGAAAATGTGGTACATCTACACAATGGAGTTCTATGCAGTGGTAAAGAAAGATGACATTGTGAAATTTGCAGGTAAATGGATGGAACTAGAGGATTTTATGTTAAATGAAGTAACACAATTCCAAAGAAACAAAAGATGAATGGTATCCCTCATCTGTGGATGCTAGTACCAAGTACCTAATTATAAAACAAATTGAGCAATGTTAGTGTTATATTCCTCATGATCTAAAGATAACTGTGCTCTTGCATTGTGAATCTCAAAACAGGTTCTAGAGCTGACCTAACATTTATTTTCAGTCCTTGGGTTTTCGGTACATGATAGAGGGTATGTGTGTATCTTTTATTAGAGTATTATGGGATTAAAATGGAAAGATGCAAATAAAGAAATATGATATGGAAATAACATACAGTTTGTTTCCAAAGGATACAATATTCTCAGCAGTCCATGGTACTTTTTTTTATCTTTTCGAGACAGAGTCTCCCTGTACCCCCCCCCCCCAGCTGTCCTGGAGCTTACTGTGTAGATCAGCTGGCCTTGAACTCACAGAGATCCACTGCCTCTACCTCCCAAGTGCTAGGATTAAAGACATGCACCACCATGCCTGGCTTACAATTTTAATATAGGTGCAATATAATAGGCTGGTGCAACTGAGCCTTCCTAGGTGCTTAAGGACCATACTTAACACTCATACCAATTTTGGTTGAGGCACCTAAGGGATAACTTTGTTACTTGCCCTCAGAGGTCAACTAAGTATTAGGGGATTATGCATGGGGGCATCTTTTGAAATGTCCTGCAAATGTGGGTCACCAGTCTTCCTGTTCAGGGAGGTCATGGAGAGCCACTAATGGAGCTTCAGCCAGTGTCCAGTCTATAAAGAGGAAAGTCTGAAGCCTGGTCTAGCAAGATCTGATTTTGTAAATGAACTGGTGAATGAAAAGCTGAAAGGAGCAAGGCATTCTCACCCCCCCCAAAAAAAAATTAACCTGAGAGACCCCTGAGGACCAGATCTTCAATTGACCTTGAGAAAACAAAAACCTTGGTTAATCTAGGCTAACTGTGTGGCCTTAAGCATACAAAAGGAAAGTACGACCAGATATAAATAATCAGTAAGACCAGAGAAACTGTACTTCAGACATAGAACTTGAGATCTTAGTAAAAGGACAAAAAGAAAAAAAAACAAAAAGAGTACTGTTATTGGCCTGTCCTCAGTTCTTACTGGCAAGTGCTACCGCTTTTAGCACTCCTCAGAGACATGAAACACATTGTAACCTTCCAATATGGACTGAGGACTCATGTCTCTCCAAGAATCCTCCAAACCTTCAATGCCAGATGAAGACTACTGAGATATCCAGCTTGTGGACTAAACAGCTAAGGGGATGTCAGCCTCATCAGAATATAGACTGCCATTGTTGGACTACCTGGGCTGTATCATGGAGGCCAGTGCAGGGGGATCGAGACAGGATGTATGCTTACTAGATTTCATTTGGGTGACCATGGGAGGGAAAGACCCCCATGTGGAGCAAAAGTGCAGGATTGATAGTTGTTTGGGATTGCCAAGGAAGAACTTTTGAGCACTTCCTTAAGGAAAACATGACATCTTTCAGGAAAAAAAATCCTCCAATTCAAGTGATATGTGTGTATATATATATATATA